>QEPC01000643.1:2495592-2517780 GCA_003113815.1 Sphenodon punctatus
GAATATTGTGTGCAGTTCTGGTCGCCCCATCTCAAAAAAGACATAGCTGCACTAGAAAAGGTACAGAGAAGGGCAACAAAAATGATCAAGGGCATGGAAGGGCTCCTGTATGAGGAGAGGCTTGGTAGGTTGGGGCTCTTCAGTATGGAGAAGAGACATCTCCTCTCAGTTATGATAGAGGCCTATAAAATCATGAGTGGTGTGGAACTAATAAATAAGGAACAGATATTTACCCTTTTAGCTAGTACTAGAACTAGGGAACACTCCATGAAACTCATGGGTGGCAGGTTTAAAACAAATAAAAAAATATTTTTTCACTCAGCGTATAATTGGGTTACAGAATGAGGCTGTGGTAAGGGTCAGTACTATAGCTGAGTTTAAAAGAGGTTTGGACAAGTTTCTGGAAGTTAAGATTCATTAGCAGCTATTAGCCAGACAGCATCAGGGAGCATGACGGGAGCTGGGGGGAAAACAACGGAATGGATCCCCCACTGTGACCTGTTGGGTGCTTCTCCCAAGCCACCATGATTGGTCACTGTCAGAGACAGGATGCTGGGCTAGATGGTCCACTTGTCTGACCCGCCTTATGTTAACATCTGGGTCTCAGTTCTGAAGGGCAACAAGTACTCTACCTTTAAATGGCAGCGATGTATATTTCAGCAAGAGCTTAGTTTTAAGCATACAAAATGTACTATTGCAGCATGAGGGCCCACTGACTAAGTGACCTGTGGATCATATTCATTAAGACGTGGTAACTTCACTATTGCTAATGAGCGCACATGAGCTTCCACTATAAACCTGAGCTTTGCATCTCATGACAACAGTCAAGCTAAAGTACATGAACTTCAGAAGCAATCTGGGGAGGAGGTCAAAATCTGAATTTTGTCAGACAAGGATTCCTGATTCAGGACATAAAGGGTGTTGACAAGACGATAACCCACACCAAGAGGGTGTCCACCTGCCTATCTATTAGGCTTTTGCCTCCACCGGCCACATGGCTACCACCCACCAGACACTGATTCCCCACTCATGGCAGGGTCTCAGAACCTGCAGAACCTGCCGTGTAGGTAAATGTGAGTTAGTGTGTGCCCACATGTCCCATCAATTAGTCTGCGTGTAGCTTTGCACACATACAGTTCTGCCAGCACCAGAGAGTCATGGGTGAAAAGCCTTGAACATTCTGAGGAGCGCCCACTTCCTGCCCCTCTTTCCACTCTCACTGGTGCCTTCAAAGGCCAACCTGTGCCAAAATTCAGACGTGTTGTCCCATCTCCTCCTGGTTTGCAGCGCATGCCCAACTCTTCCGAACCCACTGCCTTCTCCAGAGTGATTTTCACAGTTTATGGTAAGTTAATGCACCAAGGGGGTGGGGGGCTGCATTTACATAGCTGCATGATGAAGGCTTCCATTTATTATCTAATTATTATTGGTTTTTTCCATTATTTTTATCCCATCTCTCCTGCTTACGCAGCTCGAGGCAGCTAACATAATATAACATTAAAATAGAACAATAAAAATAACATATATAAAATTTATAAAACAGACCAAAGAGGATGGCATAAAATACAGGGGGGGGAGGGGGAGGGAATCCCTACCTCCCTAACCCACACCCTATCCACCCTTCACCCTCACCAAAAGCCTGGCAGAACAGCCTGGTCTTGCACGGCCGTCAAAACGAGGTGAGGTCCGGGGCCACCTGGGGACGGTTCGCCGTGAACACATTATACCAGTGCCCCATGTAAGGGCGTGGGGGGGAAGAGAGGAAAAGAGGTACCGGGGCAGGCAGTGATTGCAGGAGGAGAACCATGTGCTCCGGAGATCCCGCCCAGCAACTGGCTAGGAGTAACCTAGGCCAGGTGCTCATTCCTGCTTCCCTTTGGGCAGGAAGGGCAGCCCAGCCGTTAGATCAGGTGAGAAAAGCAGGCGGGGGCTGAAACACTGGGACAGGAAGGTGGGAGTGGGGCAGTCTGAATTAAAGGTTTTCCTTGTTGCCATGCTACAGGACTACCACTGCAACAGGCACAGACCGATCCCCCTGCAAGAAGGGGAACCAGGATCTGACCCATTCAGGGATCTTGTCTTGCCATGCCAAGGCCTGCTTAGACCATTCCAAACCATGCAGGATGATCAGATCTTGCCTGGGCTATTACAAGTCAAGGATTGCAATCCTCATGCTACAGTGCCAGTATGCAAACCAGCTGACTTTCAGTATGCAAAAAAACAGGCTGACTTTCCTGGTGGGACAGAGCATTCACAGACCACCAAGCCTGGCACTGGCTGACAAGCTCTTCTATTTCTGAAAAGAGCCATACAGCATTCGGGGAGGCAGGCATGTTGAAGTCTGCTGGGATCTCAATGTTGTTATTTTGGAGAGTCTAAAAGCAGAAAATTTCCGTGTTTGGAATGGTGGCAAGCTGGCAGAGGAGGAGGGGCTTACCTACAGATTTAAACCTAAATAAAACCTGGAAGCGAATTCAAAGAATAATTCTTCTGCCCCAGAATTATTCACCACCTGCCCTCATTTCCCCAGTAACCGCCTCCCCTCGCTAGCCAGCAGCACCCATGAGCACCTTGGTCAGCTCCATGGGGGGGGGGGGAGGAAGAGGAAGAAAAGAGAGTACACCCAGCTGCCTCCAAAAGGGCAAGGTGGAAGAAGAAATAAATGGTCTTTGTAAATAATTCATTTATTAAATTTACAGTTAAATTATTTGATTTTTATTTATTAACATTTATACCCTGCCCTTCCCCGAAGGTTCAGGACAGTTTACAAAAGACACAAAATATCATTTTAAAAACATTTAAAATACAATCTCTCCCCTCCCCCCAAAAATCCCAACCTACTCCAACCCTCCAACAACTTCCCACCTAATCCCTATCCCTACCCCCGCCTGCCAAATGCATTAAGAAAAAGTCTTACAGCACCTCCAAAAGATGCTCAGGCCCAGACTTCCAGCGGGAGGGAGTTCCACACATTGGGGTAGCAACTGAAAATGCCCTCCTGCATGATCCCCACCAACTGAACAAGAGTAACAGGGGGAATCCACAGGAGGGAGCTGCCGGCCGACCACAGGGGTCACAGCGGAGCATGGTAGGAAATGAAAGTTTATATTGTTAAATAAAGTTGTTATTTCTCACGATCTGTGTTTCCATGCTTATTATGGGAAAAGTGGGAGGTTTGGAGTAATGGGGGCAGTGGAGAATGGCATAGTTATAAGCTGCTTTGGGGGGTGGAAGTGGAAAGGAAATGGGGTGGGAAACTGGGGTGCAGGGAAGCGGGATTGCCCACAGGGAAGTGGGCTGTGGAGAATGGCAGTATGGCATAGGGATAAGCCACTTTGGGGGCTGGAGTTTGGAAGCACTTGAGGGCACGGGGCGGGGAGGAGGCTATAGTAGCCGACAGCATGCCTGAGCCTCTGCACTTCCTACTGCCATTCCCAGACCTGGCTAGCCTGCAAATGCCAACAGGAAATTGCAGAGCTTCAGGGCTGCAGTCAGCTCACCTATGAACATCAATAGGGAACACACAGGAAAAGGAAAGGGCAGGCAATGGCACGGGAGGGGCAGGCAGGATGGGCCAGAGAAAAAACATTGAAACACTGGAAACATTTCTAAAGGCTTTATTGAACATTTTTTATTAAACATTTTTAATGGGTTTACTAAACTTTAAAATTTTTGGAAGGCTCATTAGAATCACTGTGATTCTAATGTTTAGTGTCAAAGTGTCACTGATTTGTGGGAGCACTGTGGCTGATGCGACAATACAAGGCGTCCTGGATTTCTCCGGCTATGCGTTGCTTCATTCCATTCAGCTGGTCCCAGAGCAATGGCACTGGCTCACTAGAGCAAACTTGGGCAGGGGTGTTTCTCCAACACAGCCCTGCCGGTCTAACAGATGTGTGGAGAACAGAGGCAGCGATGGTTAGCAGGGGAGCGTTTGACTCCAGCTGGAAAATAGATCTGGGACATGATTACTCTCCGGCGCTGTTCAGAAGTTCAAAACCCCTCTCCACAACAGAATGGGTGGCACCGAGCTGCCTGTAGATGTATCTTTGCTCCAGTGTGCAGGGAACACTGTAGGTCTTCATATACCAGGGCTTCAGTGAATAGGCAGGGTCCCCCCAGAACAAGAGGCTGCAGGAATATCCCCTCGATGCAATTTTCAGTGTTGGGTCCAAAGTCCCTTGTGTACATGCCGTCAAAGAAAGGGGACTAGCAGAAGATACGGGCATCATAGTTCCTCTCAGACCACCCAGCCAGCACGTCCACAAACAGGGCACGGTGGTCCCTACATCTTGGAGAACCACACAGAAGAACCCCTTGCGGCTCAAGTAGTCATCTTTGCTACGGGGTGGGCAGATGATAGCGATATGGCTTCCATCAATTGCCTCTTTATGATTCAGGAACCCCCTCCTGCTGAAACCCCTCCATCACCTCTGCAGGGTTAAACAAACTGCACCACCCAGTCCAGCAGCACATCCAGAATTGTGGTGCAAATCTCAATCACAATGGTGCCTACTGTGGAGGTTCCAACACCAAATTGCTGGGCAACAGAGTGGCAGAAGTCTGGAGTGGCAAGCTTACATATGGCAATGGCCACATGGCTTCTCCACTGGGATGGGAGACCACATCACTGTGCTCTCTTTTTCCAGCCATGCCCAAGGATCTCGGCTATCTGCAGGACAAGGCAACAGGACATTCTGAAGTTGGAGAACAATTTGGCATCTTCCCATGAGGATAGCACATGTTCTTCCACCACTCTGAGCTTTTTTCCTTTCACCCAGAGCAATCTCTCAGTGGGTACAGTAACGTGCAAGGCATTAGCATGTTCTCCCACCAGTCTGAGCTTTTTTCCTTTCACCCAGAGCAATCTCTCAGTGGGTACAGTAACGTGCAAGGCATCGATGACCGAAGCCATATCTCCCGACAGGTAGTTCTCAGTATGCATCAGCTCCCATTGCAGGGCTTCAATCCTCACCATTGCAGTCCATTGTCACTGGAGGAAGGCAAGCGCACAGCACTAAAGCAGGAGCTGCCTCTACGTTGTGATGCACTCCACCGCCCCAGCCACAGCTCGAGTAAGTGCCTGTCTGTGTCTAGAAAGGTCATCGAGCCAACAGCAGCAGGTGGCTTGGATCTGCTGGACTGCTTGCAGGTTCTGCTCAGCAGTGGTAATGAAAAACTGGAGAACAATAACAAGCACCATGAAGTTCTTGGCTTCGATACAGGCAGCCATGAAGTCTGCAGACCACGCACCAAATGCTTTTTAAAAGTTTAAAGAGCTGGGCTGCTTAGGTAGGATTAGGTGCGCACTGCACATGAGCAAGGGAGCGGGGGCAGCAAGCATTGGACTGTCTCTCAGTCATACTAACCCAGAAGAAAAACAGCTGGGGCAGCTTTTTCTTCCCATAGTTTGCCACAGCTGCACATCATGATGGGGGCGGAATGCTGGAAAGCAAGGAGAGCTGGTGGGCGAAGAAGAACGCCTGCCTATCTCTTAGGTTTGTCACGCTAAGCCTGTGAGCGGGGCTGCACACATGCACAAGGAATACACGCAGGGAGTGCCCTTTTATTAGGATCTACACTACACACTAAACATGTGGGTGGGAGCTGAGTTGCATGGACTGAACATGGACTCCAGCAGGCTAGCGTCTCGTTGTTAGCACCCAAGATGTATGTACTCTGTCATGTAAACCTTGTCCTTTTTAAAAAACAAATCACTTGTTTTGCAATGGCTTAAGTAGCTGGATTTGTGATGTTGCTGCTGTCCAATGACAACAGAAAAAACAAACAACTGCATACTACACGAACTTCACAGTGAGCAAGCACCCCAAGGAAAATACTCTCTTGGCTATGCTTCATGGTGAGGATGAAAACAGAAAATATTAAACAATGAAAATTATGACTGCTCATAATTTATGGGTACCTGCTAAACTTTTAACTCAGCCCAATAAGCCCCCACTCCCTTCATAATACCACATGGGGAAATACTACATACTGTCTATTCCTGGATTTGCCAAATGCTCAGCAGAGGAGAGGCACTGTATGCCACTATCCTCAAGGACGGAGGCATTAATTTATACAACTTGGGTTCTTCCTAAAGCAGAAGAGCTTGCTATTCCCAGGGACACATAGTTAATAGTACGATTACAGTTACTGCATTTATATGAGATATGATTTTAAGAGAAGAAAAACAGATAAAGCCATACTCTAAAATACTTGTTTAAATACACTTATTTGTGTACAAATGCAGACTGTGTCAGTTATGTATCCATATGTGTTTGGGAAGATGTATTCATCCAGGTCTGGGAAATGAAAATAAATTTTGAAGAGTGGCAGTGGTCTCTGTTCAGAGCTGGTTAGCTGCAGATGACAAACTCTGTCATTCTCCCATCAGGTTTTTCACCTCTACAGAAAAAGCAAACATCCCTTGTTCATTCTAAAGGGCAACTCTGGAGAGGTTACTCAAAACAAAGTAACTGTAGAGCAATGGGTTTAGGGCAGTATAACAGTTTGTTAATATAGAGATTTCGTATAATTTGAAATTGCATTTCTCAGTGTAAGTCTTAAGTCATTGATTGCATGTTAATGAATCATGTCTTCACATCAGAGACAAGAAATAACTATGGGTGTGAGAAAACTGGGAGCCCCATCTTCCTGAAGTGCAGTAGGTAAAGGACTGTGTACCATTTCCTTCCTTTGTTCCTCGCGTTGCACATAAGGCACAGGTGTTCCACACCAATACTTATCTACACTTTCAGTCTCTAGGGTGTTTTCAGACAGGACAATAGTCTGCATTTCCACACTTTTACCCACGTAGAACTGCGGACTACCGTCATGGTTGAATGCGCCACCAGACATTAGCCCAAGCAATTTCCCGGGTGGTGTTGTCACTTAGCCCAGGCTGTGACTCAGGGAAATCCCCTAGTCACAGCCCAGGCTAAGCGTCAACAGCACTGGGAAATGGCAGATGGACTGAGGGTAAAGTGAGCTATCACGTCTGATACCCTGCGATCCAGAGTTGTAATGGTGGTGGTGTTATGGCGGCTGTCATTGACCAGGATGGCTGCTGGTCAGCTGGGGGTGCGGGCCTCTTCACACAGTGCGGGGCCACATGGATGGACATCCGTGCTTCTCCCCACCACCCGTCATGTCGGCAGCTGGGCCAGATTCCTACCAGAGTGACAGCTCCTACCACTACCTGGGTACGTCCATGGCGGTGGCGGAAGTCATCACTTCTGTTTTCACCCTTAGACATTTGAAGTCAAAGTAAAATAGAACAGCTTTTGGTACTGTTGTAACAAAGTGCAGAGGAACCCATTCTGTTCAGTATTACTACATTAGGATTGTGATGCAAAAAATAATATTTATGTACCCATACAGGCCTATTGCTCTGTGCAGGATATCACTCACTAGTTTACCTTCCCATACTTCATTGATCTAAAAAAAAAAATCCTGCATTTCTAAGGCTCCATGCTGGCATCAAATCTAGGTGGCTTTTTCCCCTTTACAGAATGGGTCAAAACCTGCAGAAACTACGTCAGTAATGTTAAGATTAAAAAATTTAATGAACATAACATTAACTTGCCTACATCACACATACTGCATGAGTAACTGTGATCAATTACAGAAGCACAGACAGATGGGCCCCCACTTCATACATATGGCGATCTTATTTTACAGATATACATTTAGTAGCATAAAGTACTAACTGAAAGCTTGTTTATGTGCAGTATGGGTGTGAGAGTGTTATTCACTATGGAAATCCTAACTTCTGCATGTGCTGGTTATTCAATCTTATTCTTATATAAGCTTTGTTTTGTTTCTTTTCCTTTGCATTTACACTACTTATAAATTCTAATTTTAACTGTAAAATCAACAGCAAAATTGCATTATTCCAATTCTGTAAGAGACCATGTTACTATGTCAAGATGAAACAAATCAATATCAGTGCAAGTCTTTAAAAATCTCATTATGTCAAAATGAAATTAAATAAAGTCAATACAAGTTACTGCTTATAGCAAATATAAAAACTCCCAACAAAACTACATTATAACAATGTTACGTTTGTAATAGATATATTAAACACACAGAGCTATTTTTATCTCCTCTCCATCTATTCAAGCGGTTATAGCACATATGGCTTTTTATTAGTGTTCCCAACTCTTTACAAACCACTGGGAAATATATATGTAATATCTTCATTAATATGGAGAGTCTGTTGTCAGAGTTTGAAAAATCCACTCGTTTACTTGTTAGTGGTGAGTACAAGGATTGAATCCATCTATTATTATTTTTTATTATTTTTTTTACAGAATTTAAGCTTTTGATTGAAAAGAATGTAAATTTCTAGCCTTTATAGCTGACAAATAGGCCTTCTAAAATGGACAACGAAGCAGCATTGCCTTCCTGAGTCTGCAGGATAATAGTCACTGCAATTCTGCTGTTCATCGTTTCCTTCTTGTGGCTTCAGGCTAAAAGTACGAGGAGATGCTGTTCATTTTCACAGCTCAGATTCAGAATTCTGTGGACAGCAGTGAAACAGTAGTTTCACTCTACGCTGAAGTGGTTAGAAGATGCAGAAATAGGCATGTGAGCTCTGCGCAGGGAAACAGAACCATAAACCAGTAATTCAGAGAGCGTACCCAATCCAAGAGACCCTGTCACAGACCCCAAAATATCCCAGGAAAACGTAGTAGAACTCTTCTCTTCCTTTCCCCAACATTTAGAACAGGGAATGTCAGGGAGACAAGGGGAGCTCATTTTACCTTACAGTAGCTGAAGAGGTGGGTTTCTAATTTATCAAACATCTTCTAGCCAAAGACTGATACACAAGATGGCACTTATCCCTGGAAAAGTTAAAAGATTCCCAAAATTCTGACAACAGCACAACTAACTCATCTCCCTTTGCTGAGTGTGGCTAGAGGATTGAATCCTTCCTCCTTTCTCTCCCCACTTGGCACTAGAAGCAGCACTGGGCAAACGAGGGACGCTTCCCTAGAGGGCATCCAGGGGTGGGGGAACTGCAGTATGGGTTCCCAAGCCCCCACCAGGGAACCCCCTAGTGTCCCCCCCACCAGGGTTGCCAGGATGTAACGCGAGTGTAACGTTGTTATTCTTAATATTATTTTTAATAACGGATCCAAACCATGGATTAACATCGGCATGCAGCCATGCTGCAATCTCGCGTTAGTTCTGTTTTCATGTGAGATTTATTTATATTGGCCCTGGGCGTGCATGCTTTAGTACTCTGGAGAACAGATGATTGATAAAAATATATTCTAGGAGCAGGCACCACTTCTGTTGTAGTCCTGTGTAGAACTAGAGACAAAAGTAGTACAGTGATATCTTCTATTGGATCAACTTCAGTTGTGGTGGTTCAAAAGCTACCAGGAGGTCTGAAAGCTTGCAGCATACCTCCACCAACTGTAGTTGGTCCACTAGAAGATATCACAGTAATACTTTCACCGTTTTTAAAATGTGCATGGCAGGGGATGGGTGGGTCCATGTGTGCTGTGAGGAGCACCGATGGATAGGTGGTGGTGGGGTGGTTAAGAGATTTACACGGGCCGGAATGGGCGTCCACCCCTATCCATGCACCACCCACTCCTGCCCAGCACAGAACATCCCAGGTTTTTCCCTGATGCTTCATGCGCAGACACGAGTCACACGAGCATGCACCCACCCATGCCGTCTTTGGACGGACACTCAGGTGGACGGGGAATGGTGGGGGTAGGTGGGCATGTCCACTTAAAAACAGCCTTTGTTTCTATTGCCTATATTTGGGACCAACACAGCAACCTTACTTCAGGGCATGAAAGTTCAGATCGAACTCCGGGAGCCAAAAATAAATAAATAAAAGGAATTCAGTCACCAGACTTTATTCTAATATTAAACCTTTTTCTGTCCTGGGGGCCACACTGAATACTGGTACAAGCTCGGAGGGCCACATAGATGCTGGGGTCGGGGGTGCTAAACAGTGGTATTCAATTCATAGATCTGGGCCATGGATCTATCCCCTACCCTTATGTTCCTGCCCTCCTCTCTGCTCCAGTCTCCTGAGCTCAGTATTTCAGTGCTTGGGGGTAGAGACTGGATCCAGGAGACAGATTCAGGCACTGGAAAGGGGTCGCATTTGGCCCCTGCATCTGAGGTTCCCCACCCCTGTATTAAACTATTCTTTCCCCACTACACCCCTGAACCAGTCGCCAGCCTCAGTTTTCTGGGTGCCAATGACAATTTAGTGCCCTGCTTACTTTATCTATGCAGCACTATGCACATTTATGACTCACAATGTAACCATTTAAAATAAAAGCTTCTGTTCTGTCACAATCCATTTGCACTATCTAAATTTGGTAGGAATATTCTCACTATCCCTGCAGACAAAAGGCTGGAGTGGATGTTCCATCCCTGGAAGGTCAGTTACTAGCTAGAATCACAAATTGGGTAATATACTTGGCAGACCAGTGGTCTTTTATGGTACTGTATCATCTTTGAGATGAGCTACCACCATTCTCACCACAATGGGCATTTTCAGATGGACAGCAGGTCCGCTTTTTCCCCACACTAACCTGCTTCGCCCCCGGGTTGACCGGTCCATGTAAAGGGTGCCCACCAGATGTGCAAGTGGAGCAGGCCGGGGTTGTTCTAGGACATCCCCGCTGCCAGCACTCCAGAACATCCAGGAGCACCCCACACAAAGTGGGCCGGACAAACCCATGGCAACAGCCACATGTGGAGCTGCTGTCCATGTGTTGGGTGGATCCATGGTACAGCTTTACCTCCGGCCGTCTGTTGCCCCCGTCAGCGTGCCGCGCAGGTGACCAGAGGTTGGGGATCCGCCAGTCCATCTAACGCGGACTGAAGCAGAGCTGGAAGCAGGCAGGTGTGGTGGTGGAGCAGATCCAAGGCCAGGCAGTCTCAACGTCTGTCAGAAACACCCCATATCTCAATAGCTATAGCACACTGCTTATGTCATTTCTCCTTTTTGTGAGAAATACAAATCTCAGAAAAATCTTCATCATCTACTCTTGTAAGCTGCTAGCATGTAATTGGCCATGTTTACAATCTTCACTGGGGCTGATCTCATGCCTCACATGCGCTGCACACAAACTGTGCGCATGTCCGTTGTAAGTACATTGATCCACGTGGCGGGGGTTTGGGATTGTGGCCATTCTCAAAGACTTCGAAAGTTCTTCCATGTAGTATTTGCTGAAGTAAATAACTTGTTTTGAAATCCATTTGCTCCAACGTCTTTAAGCAGTATAGAAGTCAAGATATGTAACAATATACAAGACAGTAAAGAAAGGCAACTACACAGTAAAAGTAAGTTGTTCAGCTAAACAGGCCTAAATTATTGGCATATTAAGTCTAGACTCAGAGACTACATATCATCTAATAAAAGATTTTATGCATGCCATCCTTAAGATGTATAGTTGTATATGGTTTGTTAATTTCTAAACATGCTCTTAGAGAGAGTTTTACGATGGCAAGAACCAACAATGTGCAATTCAAGCAAAAACCTTTAGCAGTAAGGAGGGTATGTTGTTCACATTTCCACAGGTATTTGCCAGTTGTCAAATAGTGAATTATATGTCATTTACAGTACATTGAGCAATGTTGCAGTCAGCCAGCTCTGCCCTGTTCAGCTCCTTTTAAACCATGTGTCATCAAGAAACATGCAGAAGTATGCTTTTAAGATTTTGAAAAATAACACTCAACTTGTTGAAGCAGTTGAAAAAAAAACAACCCAGATGAGACTGTCATTTACTCAAGTCTCTGAACATTAGCTTTATTGTACCAAATAATGGTATCAATATAGTATGAGCAGTAAAGCATGGTAAGTGTATATGTACTCATCATTCTTTACAGACTGCTTGCTGACCAATGATTTTCTATTTTGATTGAAAAGTGAGTAGATGGTTTCCAACAAAACTTGATCCACACTTCAGTGACCAAATAAAAATTACACTCCAACTCTATACAGACAGTGATCTCAACCTTTGACAGTAGTTGTGTTATCACATCATCACCATCATCCTCTTCCTTTTCCATAGTTTCCATTCCAGGTACAATAGTGTACTCCGACAACACACTAGCTGAAATGACACGAAGAGGACTAAGAAGTGGAAGTAGAGCACAATGGCTGTGGAATAACAGATTACTGTTACAGAGCATATGCAACATTGCATATTTTCTCATCAAATTAGACGGCCTCTCTCTCCAACACTATTATTTCTAAATATTAAAATTCCCAGTTAATGTAGAGAAGATGACACTTTAGTGCAGTGGTGGCCAAGAGACAGATCATGATCTACTGATAGATCCAAAGTTTGTCTCCAGTAGATCATGGTGTGGGGAAGAGGACCAACCTCTCAAAGATCGCCTCTGGAGAGAAGCCCTCCAGGGAGGGTACTGGAAATCCAGGGAGTATCTCTGGGAGGAGCTGGGCTAGCAGAGCTCCTCCAATACATCAGAGAGGGCTCTCTCTAGAGGCCGGGAAATGCTCCTCTCCTCTCCTGAGACCAGTTGCTGAGGTGCCCTAGAACCGAGATCTAGCAGGAGGGGTCTCTCAGCCTGGCATGCCAGAGCCAGGGGGTAGGAGCCCTAGTAGATTGCCTTTGGATCAAGTAGATAACATGCACAAGTTCAGCCACCACTTAGTGTATGAGCCACTAAATGTGAAACCTTATCTTCATGAAAGGCACTGGCAAAACTCAGGATTTCAGCCTACTAAAATAGTAGTGAAAAACAACAACAAAAAACAATCCCCACGCCTGTTTTTTCAAGTTTCCCACCATGCAGCAAATTCTCTAAAAACCTGGAGTTGTGCCATTGTACTGACAGCTCTTAGTATGTCATTGCCTGTGACATCAAAACCAGATTGAGCGAAAATTTGAAAGCAATACCCTGATAATGCATGCATCTGCCCTCCAACGTCTATCTCTAAGGCTGAAGTCAAATCAGTAGTCAACAAGGATGACCACAGTTCGCTACATCTGAACTTCATCCCTTCTAAAAAGAAAAAGAAATGCATTTGCAGATTGTTGTACTGGTGATTATAATAGGCAGGAGTCCTTATCAATATATTTGATGATATCTGCTGGACTCTATGTCCTTCAGTCATCTAGGAAGTAGGTTTTCCAGTCAAGGTTTGTAAGAAAGATCCTCTCTCTAAGGTATTGTTCTTCTCACCACTTCTCCATGGGTGTTTTCAGAATGACACTTTGGCCCTTTTCACACCACTGATAAAATGGGTGTTACATTTTATTATATATGTTGCAGAGCACCCATAGAACACACCTGCAGCCCTGCAACATGTATAATAAAATGCAACATTCATTTTATCAGTGTTAGTGTGTCTGTGTGAAAAGTGCCTTTGACACCAGTAACATGGGTGTTACATTATACATGTTGAAGGGCTGCAGTTGTGCCCTATGGGTTCCCTGCAAAATGCATAATAGGTGGTCATTGGTGTTACACTGGTGTCAAACAGTCTGAAAGCAGCCTTTGTGGGTGGGGGTGGGTACACACACACGTGTGCATCGGGGGGNATTATTGTTGGATATTTATGATAAAGCTGTAGTGTTGAATCCCGCTTAAACAACCAGTACAGACATTTTAGTAGTAGGTGCGTTTTGTTCTCTTTTGTTACCTGTGATATACTTGTCCTTATATCAAAGATTTTAATTCCAGCCTCTCTTTCCTTAATTTACAACAGTCCCTTAAATCAGCCTACAAGAATGAAAGTTAATTCCACATATACAGCTTCCATTAAAGATAACAGCCACCCTTACTTTCTACACTTATCCAGTTTACACAACTTGCATAAAAGGAGCAGAGCAACTAAAGTCTAGTCTTTTTTATGACAGCCACCATATTTTGTACAATTGGACAAAAACAAAAACTTTTGCAGCCTTTGCCATTTCTACTGTTTTTAATCCTAGTAATTATGCATAAAATACAAAATCCTAGGAATCAGAATGATGAATATTGCATGTTTGTATTACTAACAATGTAAATGTTATTTGCATTGGAATTAACAAAGTTTTTGTTTCTTCGACAGTATCTAGTACAGGCTGCTTCACTGCTCTCAACAAATATCTGAATTTTTGTCTTAATTCTACTACAACATGAAACTATTCATTTTGCAGGGACTATCAAATTGTCCAATTAGTAAAATGACACCAACCATAGATGTGTATCCATATTAGTGGTAAAATTAATTCATTCATCTCTACCAAAACCTATTTTACAGTGTTTCACTAGCAGCAGAAAGAACCCCACAGAATGAACCTCACTATAGTTTAAATGGGTTGATTCGGAGGATTAGTCTGAACTGTAAATCTATATGGCTTAGATTCAAGCTACAGTAAACCCTTTTACTGGGAGTTTAGTTTCTGCAGTTAAGTTCTGTGTCGTGATGATGACAACTAGGAAACTTGATTTTACATGTCTACTCGCCAAAGATGTTGAGCATTAAATTTAACACTCATGTTATCTACAACTGCTGACATTGGGCAAAATAAAAAACAAACGTGTTTTGACCTAAACTATTTTAATAAGACAGGCTATGTCACCTTATTTTCTCTAAAAATATTACTTATACAGGAATCAGAACAGACACAAGTTTCCCTTCAGAATTACAACAAACAACAATATCCTAGTCTAAGCAAAATTAGAGTTTGGGGGTCTGATCCACATTTAAATTCTGTATTTTCCTAGTGGGAAATTTAAATTTGGCACTCAGTACATATTTCTACCAATCTCAAAACAAGAGCCATGCTGAACACTTTTACACAATTTACAGCCATTCTCTCGATTCAGAGGACGGACCTCCATGGTGCAGGTGTGACAGAGGTCTCACCAACCTTCTTCAGAGATAATTTTATTGTATGGAAAATAATGAGTAAGTCTTCACTACTCTGGCGTAACGAGAGCGATATGAAGCTAATGTATTATCTGTGTTTAATATTTCATTCCGTTGGGGGGGGGCAGAAGGGTTTTTTGTGTGGGGGGGGGGTTAAGTCACAATTCTTTTTACAGTGTCCTGTGGCTACCGAAGTAAAAAATGGATCATGCAGAGTAGACTATGAAAGGCAATTTTTAACTAGTGGAATGACTGACTAGGAAGCTTGGGGTGCATCCGAGTAGCACAGCGGCTGAGTTAGTAGCTGTGCATCCATTTCACTCCCTAAACCAACAAGGGAAATTTGACGAGAAGAAAAGCAGGTCATTGGGTTTTCAATGAGCTGCTGCCCCTTTCCCATTATGGGTGCGGGAAGCAAGAATCGGGATTAAAGCAGACGCTGGTTTCTATGCAAAGTCTTTAGCCTTCTTACCTCCTCCGGAGCCATAGAGAGAGAGCGGCGCCTGCTCGGCTGGAAAGCTGGAAGCGGCCGGCAGGCAGGCAGGGCAGACAGCGGGTCGGGGCCGGGCTCGGCGCAGGTGCTCTCGGGCTTCACCCGCACGGCGTTAAGGCTCCAGCTTGTGGCAGAGGCTGCTCCCGAGAAAGTCATTGAGCAGCAGCCACTTCATGATGAATTCATCAGAGTGAGCGGGGGCCAAGCCGGGTCCGCCCCGCAACTCCGGCTCGCCCAGTTCATGAATGAATGCCTGGCTCCCCCTGCCTGGCACCGAGCGCGGCCTCGGGGGAGGCACAGGCAGCCTCGGCGGGGGAAGCGGAGCAGCGCCCTCTCGCTTGTCCCGCCGGGGCGGGCTGGGCTCGGGGAGGGGAGGAGCCGGGGATGGAGACCCTGCTCGGCCGCTTGAAGGAAGGACGAAGCGAAGCAAAGCCGCCTCCGCCGGGAGCAAAGCTCAGCTCAGCCCCCCGGGGCGCTTAGTTTCAGGGTGCACGGTTGGGGGCGGGGCTCGGGGAAAAGGGAAAGCGACGGGCAATCGGGAATTTGGGAACCCCCCTCCCTGCCGGGCGGGGCGGGGTAGCAGCGCCGGGGGAACCAGGGTTAGGGAAGTTTCGCTCTTCCTGCGCTGGCGCTGGGCTCGGAGCTGCTGGCGCCTAGGAGAGCGCTCCTTCGCTGAGCAAACACCCGCCTCCTCTGCCCCAGCCCTTCCCTGCCTCCCTGGGGGCTGCCCCGCTGGGCAAACACCCGCCTCCTCTGCCCCAGCCCTTCCCTGCCTCCCTCCCTGGGGGCTGCCCCGCTGGGCAAACACCCGCCTCCTCTGCCCCAGCCCTTCCCTGCCTCCCTCCCTGGGGGCTGCCCCGCTGGGCAAACACCCGCCTCCTCTGCCCCAGCCCTTCCCTGCCTCCCTCCCTGGGGGCTGCCCCGCTGGGCAAACACCCGCCTCCTCTGCCCCAGCCCTTCCCTGCCTCCCTCCCTGGGGGCTGCCCCGCTGGGCAAACACCCGCCTCCTCTGCCCCAGCCCTTCCCTGCCTCCCTCCCTGGGGGCTGCCCCGCTGGGCAAACACCCGCCTCCTCTGCCCCAGCCCTTCCCTGCCTCCCTCCCTGGGGGCTGCCCCGCTGGGCAAACACCCGCCTCCTCTGCCCCAGCCCTTCCCTGCCTCCCTCCCTGGGGGCTGCCCCGCTGGGCAAACACCCGCCTCCTCTGCCCCAGCCCTTCCCTGCCTCCCTCCCTGGGGGCTGCCCCGCTGGGCAAACACCCGCCTCCTCTGCCCCAGCCCTTCCCTCCCTCCCTGGGGGCTGCCCCGCTGGGCAAACACCCGCCTCCTCTGGCCCAGCCCTTCCCTGCCTCCCTCGGGGCTGCCTCGGGAGCTGCCTCGAGGGGCGCTGCGGCAGGCGAGACGGGGGCAATGGCCTTGCCCCCCAGGAGGCTGCAAACCGGCTCGCTCCGGCGTGTCTGTCCCGCTCCTCGCCCCCCGTGTCAATGCGGGGAGGCCGAGCCACCCGCCGAGGGCAGAACCCGGGCTCCGGTATCAATGTCAGCCGGCCGGGGAATCTAGCACCTAGGCAGGGCATTGCAAGGGAATGATGACATTCCCGGGCTGGGCACACGGCTCTCCAGAGGGAATGTTGTTGCCGCTATATTATTGTGCTGTGTTTTCCCTGTTTAATCGGTTCCCTGTAGGAATAATCGTGATCTTAGCGACCTCATTGCGGAGCTTGCACTCTGCAGAACTCGTCTCTCTCTGGTTGAATTTAGTCCCAGTTTGTCACAGGAACTCTTCCGAGGATAATGAAATGCTCATGAATATACTTACGTTTTAAATGCTCCAATTTTGACTTTTTTACCCAGTTTTTGTCTTTTTAAAAAATTATTATTATTAAGAAATTCGTCAGGGTCCTACAAGTGTTTAAACAAACTCCAAGTTGCACACACGTGTGTGATCTATGGCAATAATTCCGAGGCTCTGAACTTTTATAGTTAAACACTTTTAACAGCTTATTGCCCAGTCATAAGTAAGATTCACTAAGATTTAGATGAATGGACAGCTCCTTTGTTTTTTCTTTCAGAGACTTCCTGGTTCCCTGATAAAAGAACATTGATATTTTATTTGTTTTTAAAATAAGGTTCTGTTTTTATTAAACAGACTTTCCTTACCATTTCTAACCGAGCTGATGGTGTTCAGCAGAAGTGAGCTGACCAAAGGTGAATGGGGTTTTTGGAAGGTAGATTGGATTATGGGGGTTGCTTGGAAGATGTGGACAACATAGAAAATAGTAATCCATTAAAGTGGTGTAGACTGACCCAGTTTGTGGGTACATAGACCATCACACAAAAATGATTGTTTCAACTGACTTTTCATTTTGCATTGAGTTTTCTCCATCTGAAACTCAGAAGATACAGTTCTACACACTTATTCATAAACTTTGCCTAGCTTCTGCTGAATTTCTCTTCTGCTGCAAGCCTAATTCACCTTGCTCAGTTTGTGCCAGCAAAGCACTTTGTGGATCAGGCTTCCTGAGTGCACTCCTGACTCCACTGACCTTAATGGCTAAACTCCCATTGTCTCTAGAGGGGTCAGGCATGCGCTGAAACATTGCTTGCTCCAGTAGAGTGCTTTGAGGACCAAAGTATTATTAAATTAAGCAGCTGAAGATCATTGAAGCAAAGTCATCCCTGATGTGTCATCCCCCACACCAGTGGATTTATTGCAGAGGAGAATTTGGTCTAGTATATCACACTTTCCTAAAACACAGCTTTCTAATTTAAAAGTGAGATTATTCAAACAAATACAGCTTGCTGTTTACATAAAAAGGCACAGGAACTTCATAATATTAAACCTCAGGGCATGACATCTGCAGCATCTGGTATTCACAGAGCACTAACCTTTGAAAGACTCCAGGGAAGTACATCTTCCATAATGTTTATTTAGTAATTGAGTATTGTAATCTGTGACCTCTTAATTATCATGAAATGACTTCTCTTATTGAAGTCATATAGTCTGTTAGAAATTCTTATTAATATTAAAGTGACAGATTGAAGATACTGGGAGTATGTCACTGCTATTCTAAGAATATTGGAATTTTTCATAAAATGGGGTGATCATATCATTCTTGAATGGCTAATGAGGGCATTCCTCTGAAGTGCAGATAATTTCAAAACTGCCACATAGTTATTACATTATTTTATTTAATATTTTGAAAATTGTTCTTGTTTCTAAATCAGCTCACTCAGCTGCTGCACTGTGTGAAACTGACCCTCTAGATATAGGATGTTTTAAAACCAGACGTTACCACGCATGGCCACCCATTAACCATGCACCCAACTGCTCATTTGAAGGTGGTGTGTGGGGATGCGTGTTTCCATGAGCCACGCAGCATGCACTCACGGCCACTCACAGAGCACTGCTGAAAAATCTGGCGTGCACTGTGTGGAGCAAACCAAAAAAGCATGTGGGGACAGGCGTACACTCATCCTCTGCCCATATGAACTAGGGCACCCACCCATGCTGACCACCTCCCTGGTCCTGCCCACTGCCCTCGAGCAAAATGCAACACCATCATGGCTCAAAGTACACCCACCCCACCCCCACCCCCACCACATAGAGAAGAGCCAACCCATGGAGAACAGCAACAGCCGCTTCATACTGCTGTTGCTGTCCCCATATGTGCTTTCGTTGCAGCCTAGAACTGCCAGCGACTGCACCAGCTCCTGGGCAGGAAGGGGTTACTGGCTGCTATGGCTTCCTGTTTCCATGGTGTCATGGCAGAAAGGGAGCAGTTGGGTGGGGCTTGGGGTGGGAGTGTTGTCGGGCAAGAGGGAGGCAAAATGGCTGCCCATGTGAGTTGTTTGCATAGCCGGTCCGTGGTGGCAAGAGTGTGTGGTGGCTGCATGGGTGTGGTGGCCACCTAGGAGCCACCTGTTAGAATCCCTCCTCACTCAACCGTTGGGGTGTTCTGCAGCTGTGCAACTCGGTGGCCATGGAGCCATCCTCAAGCCTTGCTCGTTTAAAAATACCCAGAGGGAATGAGACAAATCAGAAGGAAGGGCAACTGAATGGAATGGGCTTTGAACTATCAATAAAGGTGACACAAGCCCAAAACAGTAGGACTGGATACAACCCTAATGAGGGGTGGGAAGAGAGCCGTAAAGCCACCTTTGCACTTCCCCAGGTCCTGTTGACCTGGTTTGATACCAGTATATATAATTTATGATGGATTAAGAGTCTGTTACAGGGACTCCAGTTATGCCCCTCCCAGTCCAAATAAAGACTGAGAAGAGGATTTTCCTACGCACGGATTAATCCCTAACAATCCTGTACTTTATATCACCTTTATATTGCACTGCTGAAAAATAGGCTTGAGGGGATCAAGGCCCAAACATCAAGCCTATATTCTGTAATGGAAATACGATTTGTAACCATTCCTGGCATGGAAATAGTAATAATACTTGGATATATGGGTGTGTCTATATTCTCTCACTTTATTATCTTTGGCTTTATTCTCACTTACCCTTTTTTCCTTCTTGCCTTCCTTTTCCGCACTCACCATCATCTCAGTTTGTATTCAGCTAATTGGTTAAGCCTCTGCAACAACTGAAATTCTGAAGAGACTAAAAAGTGTTAAGAGTTTTGCAACATGTTTGCTGTGGGGCTGTAAGGCAGACAGTATTGGCAAATTAATGCTGCTGCTGCTGCAGACCAGTGTTAAATTTACCATAGCACACTCAGAGACTTTACTATGAATTGACCAGGCTTCTGTGCAGCTGAAAAAATCTGAAACTAGCAACACACATTCATGAAGTAAAACTTTTGCTTTAGTGAAAAGTCCCCCTCCCCCCCCATTAAACTACCTTCTCTGAGGATTTATGTAGCGATTCCATATCATGATAGTTGTTTTAATAATAGTGCTTGTTTATAGTTCATCCATAAGTCCCCAAAGTGCTATACAAATTAACATATAAATAACTGTTGTCCACCCTCTCTCCTGGAAGAATAGCTCAGAGTTGTGCTGCACTCTCAATAGTAAGGTTATGCAGGTAAGTGTTTGCAGGACTGAGGATAAGAATGTAAATACTTTTTAGTAAAACTGTCTTTTACTATAGATTAAATAATCAGAATTGATCATCTAGCACCAATAGGATCCATCCTAAGGCACTAATGTAATACAAATAGGATTTAATGTACACGCATAGTCACTTTATTCAACACCAAAAAGCAGCAGTCTACATGCTTTTAAACAAGCAAGGCAATGGGGTTGAGGTGTTTGATCGCTGAGTGACACTGCCACGGAGCACCCACTCAAGTGGAGCACATGGGGAAGGAGTCAAACAGGCGGCTTCCAGCGTTGCTACCTTGGCCTTGAAGGCAGGCTCTGCTACAGACCATGGGGGAGGAGGAAGAGTGACAGGCTAGCCTTTGCAAGTGACACAAGGTTCCCCAGCACTCCTGGCCAGTTCCTGTGACATGCAGAGGCTGTGTTCCCCACCCACAGTGCCTATGAGCAGTGCAAGAGTCTGCTGGCGATACTTTTTTCCTAACGGCCAAACCCCAAACCGAACAGCCGAACCTGGCAAACGAACCGAACGGCCGAACTGAACGCAGCCGAACCTGAACGGCGATCTCTTCGTCCATCACACACAGCCAAAACACACAGTCACCCCCAACACTCACCAACCACAACAACAGCACAGCCAAGCCCAACCCAAACACAGTGTTTCTTCGCCAGCTGGGGTCCAACTTGCTGCTGGAGGAGGAAGAGGTCGCTGCCTCCACTACACCTCCGGTGGTGGTGCCTAGCTCCTCCGATGAGGAGCAAGCGGCGGGCTCAGGAGGTGCTGCCAGGTTTGTAAACTTTTTTTTTACTTTGAGGACAAGAAAGGCTCTCTCGGTTAGAGCGAGCTCAATGGCATGCGGGTGGGTGGTGGGCATCAGTCAGGCACAAACAGTGGGCATCAGCGGGTGGCAGCAAGGGTCTCCACTCTCCAGTTGCCATCCCATTCCCTATGCACCCCCAAATAAGGGCAGGGTCTTTCCAGCTAGTGTCACATCTCCCGTCCCATGCCTAGGACCCCCAGGAGGGCAGGATTTGCACATGTCAGCCAGGGAGCGCAAGATTTGCCAGGGGCTTTCTAGTTGCAATCCCTAGCACCCCCGGGAGGGCAGGATTTGCATGTGCATTCTAGTTGCAATCCCTAGCATCCCAAGGAGAGAGGACTAGAGGCATCATCATCATAAAAGCATGATATTACTTTGGTGTTCTTAATGTGTTCCCATTTCAGAGAGGAATTGGATGCCGGCCACAACGCTGCTGCCAGGACCAGGCCAAGGAGGACTCCTAGGCAGAGGTCGCCACTGCCAGTGACACCCCCGGACATTCGGCGCCGGAAGTCAGATGTCTGGAGGTTTTATGACAAGGGTGACAGAATCACCACATGCAAGGTACGGCACGGGGACTGGAACAACAAGGAATGAATTGCCCTATGACCTGACCTGTTAGGAACGGAAGTCCCCTGCAGAGAGAGATTGGCCACCCAGTTCACCCACTTGTGGAGACAGAATGCAGGCAGGGCTTGACAGACCATTGGTCTGACACAGTATGGCACTTTTTATGTTCCTATCTTTTTCTGCTCTTTTTAGATCTGTCAGAAAAGATTCCGCCAGCAGAGGGAGGGGACCACATCGGGGCTCATCGCCCATATTGAGCGCACCCATGGCCTGAGAGTGAGGAGGTAGGCGGAGGAGTCTGGTGTGACCGTGGAGCCTAAGCGCCAGAAGAAGGAGGGGGAAGGCAACCCACAAACGACGGCGTGTAGGCCCTCCCCCCCCCCCCC
>QEPC01000643.1:2517884-2552279 GCA_003113815.1 Sphenodon punctatus
CCCCGATGTGGAGATCCCCGGGCCCCGGGCGAATGCAGAGGCCAAGACCTTTCAGGCCCAGTTGGAGCAGCCCACCCGGGACTTCGTGGCCGAGGTCCAGCTGTCTGCAGCCACCATGGAGAACCGCCTGGTGGAGCAGTTGCAGACGGTCCAGGTGGAGAGGCAGAAGGTGGAGGCGTACGGCCAGTATGTCTCCGCCGATGTACTACCCCACCCATGCTGCAATTGTACTACCAGGCACTCTCCAGGTGGCATCGGGACATGGAAGGGGCTCTGAACTTTGCCATCTCCCATGGCTACAAGCTGCCAGAGTCCCGGGTGGCCAGCCCTCAGCCATGTGCTGCGCCCCAACGGCTGTTGCCTTTTCCCCAAGTCCCAGGGGACAGGCCCAGAGACTCCTAGTTTAATTTATAAGTTTCCTTTGAATGTTTGCTTTTGTTTTTTAGAATGTTGTTGTTGTTGTTATGTAAATAGTTTTAATAAAAGTTGTATTTCTTTTTACAAGCTTCATTTGACCTGTCCAATCTTTTATCCCTATGGTGCTGAAGTTGGTGGTAGCAGTAGGTACAGGAACGCACACAGGCAGGCAGGCACATATAAAACATTGTGTGTTATATTCCATCTCATTATGGTAGGTTTGCTGCATGCTGAATGTGAGCAATGGGCATTGGGCACATGAACACAGATGGGAGTTCTTCCTGGTTCTGGCAGGTGGAAGCCAGGGTAGCTGGATACACCTACCTCTCTCCCTCTAACCCCCATCTCCCTCATTCTAGCTGGGAACCTCTTTCTCTCTGGCCATATAGTGCAGGTGACAGCATGGGTGGGATTGTGTCTGTCTCTCCTTCAAGCAGTGGGTGGACTTTCTCTCTTGGCAGCAACCTGTGCTGGCAGACAGGCACCTTGGCATGAGAGGCAGGAAGGCGGGCTGAGGCAGGCTTTGAGCTTGGCGGCAACCTTGGGTACAGAACCCTTGGCACAGACAGCATATAGGTTTGGCAGCAGCTGCAGCTGTTTCTTGATGCCATGGCATCATGGCACAGACAGCATATAGGCCTGGCCTTGGGGGCCATTGACACTGGAAGAAGCAGACATTGGTGGCCATGGTACAGAACCCTTGGCACGGATAGCATATAGGTCAAGGCCTGGGGGCCATCTCCGTGAGCGGAATGATGGCAAATGGGAGGAGGTCTAGAGACTGAGGTGAGACAGGAAAGCAAGTAAAACTCCCCACCCACACCTAAATACCCACATACTAAATAACTATGACAGAAACACAAACATATGACTATAATGTCACATGACCAATCCCCCTCACCCCCGATTGTCACCCGTTGGCACGACTTTGCTAATCTGCACCCCTTGCGTGACATAATTTATTGACGGCCCCATGCACGGGAGTCATCATCACCTTAAAGTCCAAGAACACTGACGTCCAGGCTAAGAACGATGAGGGGACAGGAGTAAGGGGGCTGGGCAGGGGCAGGTGCGTGCTGGCTGGAGAGGGTGGAAGTTCCCTGGCACTTTTTTGGTAACTGTCACGGGGGTAGGGGGGAATACAAGGAAAGGGAACAATGGCCCCACCACAACCGTTCACTCTCTTGAACACCACCTAACCACCCGGATTCTAGCTTGGGAGGATTCTCTCGAGGTACAAGTGCCCGTCAGGATATCATGTGGATCTGTATGCCTCTCTGAGGCAAGATCCGTATCATCATAGGGCGCCAAGCAATGATAGGGAGCCTTAGACCAATTCCCTACCATACATCACTGATAACCCACACCAGGAGAGGGGAAGGGGAGAGGGTGTGTGCCTAGTACGGAAAAGCAGGAAGGGGGACCCAGGTGCAGAGGGGTAGGAGAAGGGACAATGCTCATGGGGGAGAGGGGAAGGAAACCAGGAAGGGGGGACTCACACCCACACTTGTCACACACGCTTCAAGGATCACAAGGGAGGGAAGCTCAACACTCGTTCGCTATATTAAGTAGACAAGGTTTCAATCACGTCTCCACTCTAGTCTCCGCACTCAATTCACTTAGCTTGCTCTTGGGGCCGGTCTCTCCGCATCAATCACCAGCGCTGACTGAACTGCCAACTGGAGGCGTGCTGAACGACGTCTGGGGGGCATGGCCCCGCCTCCCCTGTCAGTTCGCCCATGCCCTGTGCGTCCAGCGGTACCACTGGCACACGCTGCGCAGTGGGGAGGGCTCTCCGGCGCCATGGCAGGCCCCGCAGTCAACGGTGCTGCATCCACTGGTCTCTCGGGGAAGGGAGGTAAGGTCTGGGCCCTGCTCCGGGGTTTGCGCTGCCATGGTGGCCGACTCCGCCGAGGGGCTCTGACAGTACCCCCTATCAAGGCCCCCGGTAGGGGCCCAGGACGGCCTGGGTTTCAAGGATGATGAAGGTGGAAGGACCGGACCAATCGGGGGGCCGAAACCCCTGATGCTGGTTCCCATTAGCGTTCATCAGGACCAAAGCCGGCCCAGTCCACTAAATATTGGAGGTGGCCATAACGTAGGTGCGAGTCAAGGATAGCCTGAACCTCATATTCGGGCCCATTGGGGGATATGCTCAAGGGAGCAAGGGGATTGGTGGGAGCAACTTGGGTATGGGGGTGAGCCTGTTTCAGGAGGGAAACATGAAAGGTAGGGTGTATCCGTAGGTGCGGTGGTAACTGGACAGTGTAAGTAACCTCATTCACCTGTTGAAGAATAGGGAACGGGCCATGTGGCGGACGTCTAATTTAGCAGAAGGGCATGAAGAGGGATAATATCATCGACTGACCCAGACTAGGTCTCCTGGCGTCAGTGGGGGCTTGTAGTTCGATTTTTATTCGCAACTTGTTTGTATCATTGTCGGGCTTGTTCTAAGGTGGCCCTTGCAACGCACTGAGCATCTCGAATGCGTTGAATGAGCACGCCGGTGGCAGGGACCTGAATAGCCGGATGGTCAGGGATGCCGATTTGAGGGTGGAAACCAGAAGAGACAAAAAAGGGGGAATCCCTGATGGAGGCATTTGGGGCATTGTTCAAGGCAAACTCAGTGAGGGGCAACCATGAGTACCAATCATCTTGCAGATAGTTGGTGTAGCAACGCAGGTATTGTTCTAGATTTTGATTGGTACGCTCGACCTGGCCATTTGCCTGGGGGTGATAGGCTGTGGTTGGCTTTAGGGTGACCTGGAGGACTGTAAATAAGGCTTTCCAAAACCGGGAAGTGAACTGCGTGCCTCGATCACTAACGATCTCAAGGGGCCATCCATGTAATTTTACCACATGCCTTATAAACAAAAGGGCAGTATGCTGGGCTGACGGCAGCCCTTTACAGGCTACAAAATGGGCCATCTTAGTAAAATGATCCACGGCCACTAGTATAGTATTATAGACCTTAGGAGGAGGAAGGTCCACAATGAAATCGAGTCCTACACATTGCCAAGGACCCCGAGGAGTTGACAAAAGTTGTAAGAGCCCGCTGGGAGCTCTGCGGGGAACCTTGGTTTGTGCACATATTGTGCATTGCTTGATGTGTTGTTTGATGTCTTGAGCCACGGAAGGCCACCAGAAAGTCTGCTGGATCATCTGAAGTGTGCGATATGGTCCTGGATGCCCTGCCAAGGGTGCATCGTGGTGGGCCCATAGGATCTGTGGCCTACAAGAGGGAGGCACCACAATACGTCCTTGTTTCTTCCATAACTTTTCCTCCAGGGTGACAGTGGGATCTCGAGTGTCCTCCTCCTCTGTTTGGCTGGCTTCTCGAAGTTGATCCAACCGAAGATAGGTAGCTGCGAAGACCTTGGTGTCGAAGAGCGGTCCTTTCAGAGTCCAGGCTGCTCCTGTTTGTTGTAATAGCAAAAGAGGGTGTCTGCAAGAATATTCAATTTTCCTGGATGGTAACGAATGGTAAAAGAGAACCTTGCGAAGAATAACGCCCAGCGGGCATGTTGGGCTTTTGTAATGTGTGCAGTTTGCAGGAAGGTGAGGTTCTTATGATCCGTGATAACGAGGACGGGGTGTGGGGATCCTTCCAGATAATGTCGCCATGTTTCAAATGCCATTTTAATGGCAAGAAGTTCTCGGTCCAATACCGTGTAATTACGTTTAGCAGAGGTAAGTTGTCGAGAATAGGCGCAGGGCAGAAGCTGCAGGGGGTCTGTGGTCTCTTGGAGGAGTACCGTGCCAGTGGCGGTACTGGATACATCGGATTCCACATAAAAAGGATTTTTGAAAATAGGGTGTTGTAATGGGGGGCTTGTGTAATGGCACGCTTGAGATACTGGAAACTATGGCCTTGTATAGGTCCCCACACATAGGGACTATTTTTCTTTAGAAGTTGAGTAAGAGGGGTAGTGATGGCAGCATAATTAGTAATATACTGTCTATAATAATTGGTACTGCCTAGGAAGCGCTGGAGTGGTTTGACTGCTCTTGGAACCGGCCATCGCTGGATGGCTTCAATTTTTTGTGTGTCCATTGCAATTTCCTTTGGGGTAATTACGAACCCCCAAAACTCTATGGTGGTTAGATGGCACACTTCTCACCTTTGCAGTGAAGCTTGTGCTCTTGTAACCTTTGTAATACTTGCCGTACATGCTGAACATGCTGTTCATAAGATGCGGAGTAAATAAGGATATCATCCAGGTAGGCGATAACGGAAACATCTAAAAGATCTCGAAAAATATCATTAATGAAATGATGAAACGCCGCTGGAGCGTTAGCAAGGCCAAAAGGCATCACCAAATATTTGTAATGTCCATAGCAAGTGCGAAAGGCCGTTTTCCATTCATCCCCTGGGTGGATGCGCACTAAATTATATGCCCTTTGCAAGTCCAACTTTGTATATATGGTCGTCCCTTGGAGTCTATTGAGGAGTTTGGGGATGAGGGGTAAGGGGTAGCGATTTTTTTATAGTAACGGCATTGAGGCCCCGATAGTCTATACAAGGGCTGAGTCCACCATCTTTTTTAGCTATGAAAAAGATGGGGGCCCCGACAGGGGAGCAAGAATGGCGAATAAACCCATTTTGTAGGCTCTCGTCAAGGTATTGTCGCAAGGCTCACAGCTCGGTGGCTCAGACTACACTGAAGACGTCGAGGTAGTCTGCATATTCCTCGGGGGACTGAAAGAGGGACGACAGCTTCTCCTCAGTGGTTGTGAGCAGTCCACACACCTTAGGTTGGGGGTGCCAGCACCTCTGCTTGCAATATGGGGAGTTAAAGACAATTTGTCGCAGGGTCCAGTGGATCTGTGGATCATGTTGGTCCAGCCAGGGCAATCCCAAGACTACCTGGAACAAGGGGGTACATACTACGTCGAAGGACAAGGTCTCTGTATGAGGCCCCAACTGGCACTGCAGGGGTATTGTCTGTGTGGTAAGCGGTCCGGAACCTAAGGGGGATCCGTCAGTAGAGAAGACTGCTTCGGAGTAAGGTTGGGGCCGAGTGGGAATGGTATGGGCTTTTATCAACATCATGTCTATGAAGTTCCCTGAGGCCCCTGAATCTACCATGGCCCATACCACGAGAGAATGGCCGGGATCTATGCAAATGGTTAAGGGTACTTTTAGATGAAGTGGGGCAGCTCCGCTCATAGAGAGGATTAAGTTCATGGTCAGGAGGGCCATGAACCTCCCGACCCCTGGCGTTTCCCAGGTTTCAACGTTGTGGTGTCAAGGATGGGCATTCATGGACAAAATGGTTGGGTTCCCCGCAATAGAAGCAAGCCCACGTCCGTCGTCTCCTTTCCTTTTCTTCTAGGGTAAGGGAGCTTCGGGATGCTCCAAGTTGCATGGGCTCAACCTCAGGGATCTTAGCCGGGCCGGCCGGAGGTTGCGCTGGAGGGAGTGAACGAGGGATTCCAAGGCGAGGTTCCTGTCTCCGTTCTCGTCACCTTTCTGCAAGGCAATAATCTATCTGTAAAGAGAGTGTGGCTAGCTCCTCCCAGGTATAGGGAAGGTTAGTGAAGGCTAATTGGTCCCTGAGTTCATCGCAGAGACCCTTCCCGAACATTACTTGCAGAACTGTGTTGGGCCACTGCAATTCAAGGGGCAATTGCTGGAACTCGGTAATATAGTCAAGCAATCCTCCTTTGGCCTGACGTAGCGACATAATAGCAGTCTCCGCATCCCGAACCTGATGGGGGTGGTCGAAGAGAAATGTGAATTCTTTAATAAAGTTGTCATAGTCCGATAAGAGGGGGCTATTCCCCTTTAACAACGTTGTGGCCCACTCTAACGCTGTCCCCCCGAGATTTCATATGATACAAGCCACCTTCAACGTATCTGTGGCATATGTCAGGGGCTGCATTGTAAACATAAGCCTACAGAGGGTTAGAAATCCCTGGAATGCCTTCCGGTCCCCAGAAAATTTCTCGATCTGGGGGCGCCTAGGCTCCCCGGGTATCATGGTCGGAGGGGGGTAGGGGCTATGGGGGCAGCCCCCGGCACTGGCGCCATAGCCGGTGGGTCCTCTCCTGGGTCTGCCTGGGCCCGGAGTTGGGCTGCCGAGGTGGTTAAGGCTTGTTGGTTCAACTTTAAGTCCTTAACTTCCATCGCCAAAGACTGCACTGCATGCACTAATTGCCCTATCTCTTGGGCCAAATCTATGGGGTTACTCATGGCTCGTACACCAGGGAGGGAGGGGGGGTAATATGCTGGTGATTCTGTCACGGGGGTAGGGGGAAATACAAGGAAAGGGAACAATGGCCCCACCACAACCGTTCTCTCTCTTGCACACCACCTAATCAGGCACACACCTGGATTCTAGCTTGGGAGGATTCTCTTGAGGTATAAGTGCCCATCAGGGTATTGTGTGGATCTGTATGCCTCACTGAGGCAAGATCCGTATCATCATAGGGCGCCAAGCAATGATAGGGAACCTTAGGCCAATTCCCAACCATACACCTGTCTCTTATACACATCTAGATGTGGCAGTTGGGTGGGGCTTGGGGTGGGAGTGTTGTCGGGCAAGAGGGAGGCAAAATGGCTGCCCATGTGAGTTTGCATAGCCGGTCCGTGGTGGCAAGAGTGTGTGGTGGCTGCATGGGTGTGGTGGCCACCTAGGAGCCACCTGTTAGAATCCCTCCTCACTCANATGCCTTATAAACAAAAGGGCAGTATGCTGGGCTGACGGCAGCCCTTTACAGGCTACAAAATGGGCCATCTTAGTAAAATGATCCACGGCCACTAGTATAGTATTATAGACCTTAGGAGGAGGAAGGTCCACAATGAAATCGAGTCCTACACATTGCCAAGGACCCCGAGGAGTTGACAAAAGTTGTAAGAGCCCGCTGGGAGCTCTGCGGGGAACCTTGGTTTGTGCACATATTGTGCATTGCTTGATGTGTTGTTTGATGTCTTGAGCCACGGAAGGCCACCAGAAAGTCTGCTGGATCATCTGAAGTGTGCGATATGGTCCTGGATGCCCTGCCAAGGGTGCATCGTGGTGGGCCCATAGGATCTGTGGCCTACAAGAGGGAGGCACCACAATACGTCCTTGTTTCTTCCATAACTTTTCCTCCAGGGTGACAGTGGGATCTCGAGTGTCCTCCTCCTCTGTTTGGCTGGCTTCTCGAAGTTGATCCAACCGAAGATAGGTAGCTGCGAAGACCTTGGTGTCGAAGAGCGGTCCTTTCAGAGTCCAGGCTGCTCCTGTTTGTTGTAATAGCAAAAGAGGGTGTCTGCAAGAATATTCAATTTTCCTGGATGGTAACGAATGGTAAAAGAGAACCTTGCGAAGAATAACGCCCAGCGGGCATGTTGGGCTTTTGTAATGTGTGCAGTTTGCAGGAAGGTGAGGTTCTTATGATCCGTGATAACGAGGACGGGGTGTGGGGATCCTTCCAGATAATGTCGCCATGTTTCAAATGCCATTTTAATGGCAAGAAGTTCTCGGTCCAATACCGTGTAATTACGTTTAGCAGAGGTAAGTTGTCGAGAATAGGCGCAGGGCAGAAGCTGCAGGGGGTCTGTGGTCTCTTGGAGGAGTACCGTGCCAGTGGCGGTACTGGATACATCGGATTCCACATAAAAAGGATTTTTGAAAATAGGGTGTTGTAATGGGGGGCTTGTGTAATGGCACGCTTGAGATACTGGAAACTATGGCCTTGTATAGGTCCCCACACATAGGGACTATTTTTCTTTAGAAGTTGAGTAAGAGGGGTAGTGATGGCAGCATAATTAGTAATATACTGTCTATAATAATTGGTACTGCCTAGGAAGCGCTGGAGTGGTTTGACTGCTCTTGGAACCGGCCATCGCTGGATGGCTTCAATTTTTTGTGTGTCCATTGCAATTTCCTTTGGGGTAATTACGAACCCCCAAAACTCTATGGTGGTTAGATGGCACACTTCTCACCTTTGCAGTGAAGCTTGTGCTCTTGTAACCTTTGTAATACTTGCCGTACATGCTGAACATGCTGTTCATAAGATGCGGAGTAAATAAGGATATCATCCAGGTAGGCGATAACGGAAACATCTAAAAGATCTCGAAAAATATCATTAATGAAATGATGAAACGCCGCTGGAGCGTTAGCAAGGCCAAAAGGCATCACCAAATATTTGTAATGTCCATAGCAAGTGCGAAAGGCCGTTTTCCATTCATCCCCTGGGTGGATGCGCACTAAATTATATGCCCTTTGCAAGTCCAACTTTGTATATATGGTCGTCCCTTGGAGTCTATTGAGGAGTTTGGGGATGAGGGGTAAGGGGTAGCGATTTTTTTATAGTAACGGCATTGAGGCCCCGATAGTCTATACAAGGGCGGAGTCCACCATCTTTTTTAGCTATGAAAAAGATGGGGGCCCCGACAGGGGAGCAAGAATGGCGAATAAACCCATTTTGTAGGCTCTCGTCAAGGTATTGTCGCAAGGCTCACAGCTCGGTGGCTCAGACTACACTGAAGACGTCGAGGTAGTCTGCATATTCCTCGGGGGACTGAAAGAGGGACGACAGCTTCTCCTCAGTGGTTGTGAGCAGTCCACACACCTTAGGTTGGGGGTGCCAGCACCTCTGCTTGCAATATGGGGAGTTAAAGACAATTTGTCGCAGGGTCCAGTGGATCTGTGGATCATGTTGGTCCAGCCAGGGCAATCCCAAGACTACCTGGAACAAGGGGGTACATACTACGTCGAAGGACAAGGTCTCTGTATGAGGCCCCAACTGGCACTGCAGGGGTATTGTCTGTGTGGTAAGCGGTCCGGAACCTAAGGGGGATCCGTCAGTAGAGAAGACTGCTTCGGAGTAAGGTTGGGGCCGAGTGGGAATGGTATGGGCTTTTATCAACATCATGTCTATGAAGTTCCCTGAGGCCCCTGAATCTACCATGGCCCATACCACGAGAGAATGGCCGGGATCTATGCAAATGGTTAAGGGTACTTTTAGATGAAGTGGGGCAGCTCCGCTCATAGAGAGGATTAAGTTCATGGTCAGGAGGGCCATGAACCTCCCGACCCCTGGCGTTTCCCAGGTTTCAACGTTGTGGTGTCAAGGATGGGCATTCATGGACAAAATGGTTGGGTTCCCCGCAATAGAAGCAAGCCCACGTCCGTCGTCTCCTTTCCTTTTCTTCTAGGGTAAGGGAGCTTCGGGATGCTCCAAGTTGCATGGGCTCAACCTCAGGGATCTTAGCCGGGCCGGCCGGAGGTTGCGCTGGAGGGAGTGAACGAGGGATTCCAAGGCGAGGTTCCTGTCTCCGTTCTCGTCACCTTTCTGCAAGGCAATAATCTATCTGTAAAGAGAGTGTGGCTAGCTCCTCCCAGGTATAGGGAAGGTTAGTGAAGGCTAATTGGTCCCTGAGTTCATCGCAGAGACCCTTCCCGAACATTACTTGCAGAACTGTGTTGGGCCACTGCAATTCAAGGGGCAATTGCTGGAACTCGGTAATATAGTCAAGCAATCCTCCTTTGGCCTGACGTAGCGACATAATAGCAGTCTCCGCATCCCGAACCTGATGGGGGTGGTCGAAGAGAAATGTGAATTCTTTAATAAAGTTGTCATAGTCCGATAAGAGGGGGCTATTCCCCTTTAACAACGTTGTGGCCCACTCTAACGCTGTCCCCCCGAGATTTCATATGATACAAGCCACCTTCAACGTATCTGTGGCATATGTCAGGGGCTGCATTGTAAACATAAGCCTACAGAGGGTTAGAAATCCCTGGAATGCCTTCCGGTCCCCAGAAAATTTCTCGATCTGGGGGCGCCTAGGCTCCCCGGGTATCATGGTCGGAGGGGGGTAGGGGCTATGGGGGCAGCCCCCGGCACTGGCGCCATAGCCGGTGGGTCCTCTCCTGGGTCTGCCTGGGCCCGGAGTTGGGCTGCCGAGGTGGTTAAGGCTTGTTGGTTCAACTTTAAGTCCTTAACTTCCATCGCCAAAGACTGCACTGCATGCACTAATTGCCCTATCTCTTGGGCCAAATCTATGGGGTTACTCATGGCTCGTACACCAGGGAGGGAGGGGGGGTAATATGCTGGTGATTCTGTCACGGGGGTAGGGGGAAATACAAGGAAAGGGAACAATGGCCCCACCACAACCGTTCTCTCTCTTGCACACCACCTAATCAGGCACACACCTGGATTCTAGCTTGGGAGGATTCTCTTGAGGTATAAGTGCCCATCAGGGTATTGTGTGGATCTGTATGCCTCACTGAGGCAAGATCCGTATCATCATAGGGCGCCAAGCAATGATAGGGAACCTTAGGCCAATTCCCAACCATACATCACTGATAACCCATACCAGCAGAGGGGAAGGGGAGAGGGTGCGTGCCTAGTGCGGAAAACCAGAAAGGGGGACCCAGGCGCAGAGGAGTAGGAGAAGGGACAATGCTCACGAAGGAGAGGGGAGGGAAACCAGGAAGGGGGGACTCACACTCACACCCACACTTTTCACACACGCTTCAAGGATCACAAGGGAGGGAAGCTCAACACTCGTTCGCTATATTAAGTAGACAAAGTTCCAAACACGTCTCCACTCTAGTCTCCGCACTCAATTCACTTAGCTTGCTCTCGGGGCCGGTCTCTGCATCAATCACCAGCGCTGACTGAACTGTGGCGCTGTTTTTTCTACCCAAGGCCCCACACCCTGCATGCGCCTGGAGGCGTGCTGAACGACATCTGGGGGGCATGGCCTCCCCTCCCCTGTCAGTTCGCCCATGCCCAGTGCATCCAGCGGTACAGCTGGCACACGTTGTGCAGGGGGGGCTCTCCGGCACCGCGGCAGTCCCCACAGCCAACGTCGCTGCATCCACTGGTCTCTCGGGGGAGGGAGGTAAGGTCTGGACCCTGCTCCGGGGTTCGTGCTGCCGTGGTGGCCGACCCTGCCGAGGGGCTCATGGCAAAGCCACAGAACAAGGATTCTGGACTGTAGAAGAAGTTTAAGATTCTTTTAGATTGAGATCATCCTGGGCGAGCGCCAAATCGTCAGAAGGCAAGCAAACTGAGTATATCATCACTGCGGAAATCCTCAAGGAACTCAGCATTGAATGCAGGTTGCACAACCGGATATGTGCCATCGGTCAAATCTGTGAAGTGAAGAGGATTCGGAATGTGATCTGTAGGGATGTGCGAACACGAACAGTCGACCCTAAGAGATTTGTTGTTGCGAAGGGACGAGCGAGTGTTGTTGCGAAGGGACGAGCGATCACCGATAACCTCCGTTTCCCGCAGCCAATCAAAAGTGAGTCAGGTACAGGATCTCCCATTCTGCCCCATTGTAATGTTCACCCAGCCCCTGCCTGCTGGTGCACTCATCCAAGCTATTGCAGTCTACAAGATTGAGGAGCAAATGGCTGACGTGCAATACCAGCAGCAGCAACAAACATTGGGTTGCTGGGGCAGAACCCATGGCACAGACAGCATAGGCGGCATTGGCAGCAGCGGCAGACATTGGATTGCCAGGGCACAGTACCCGTGGCACAGCAGACAGCAGCAGCAGGATTGACAGCACCCTGTAAGCGGAATGACGGCCCCAGACCCATCACGGTGGTTCCTAGGGCTAGAAGAGTGGCAGCTTGTAGATATTGGCCATAGCCCTCCCTGCCAGTAACGTAGGCCCCAGAGCCCTGATGGTGGGTCCTGGGGCTGGAGTGGCTGCTTCTTGATGCGGTGGAACAACAGCACAATGTGCAAGGAATGATGGCCCCAGACCCATGTCGGTGGGTCCTGGGGCTAGAGTGGCAGTTTCTGGATCTTGGCCACAGCCCTCCCTGCGATGAGTATGATTGATCGCAGCACAAGAACAGTTTAAAGGCTTATACTGTGGCGGTGCAGGCAGCAAAGAAGCAGTTCTTTGCTGCCCTTATTCCATCTGCAAAGTCACGTCCAGCGGACCTTTTCCGGGTGGTGAAAGGTTTGGTCAGTCCTGCCTGTATCCGCCTGGACCTGGAACAATCCAGTGACCACTGTGACCGGTTCATCGAGTACTTTGTATAGAAGATCGCTGGCATCCGCCACGATTTTGGTTCCGCAGTTATTGCAGAGGATCATCTTGGGGCTATGGATGCCCCGTCCTGTCCTGTTTTGTGGGATTGGATGGTGTCGCCTGTCGATGTGGAGTCCTTGTTGGGATCTGTTTGTACCACTACTTGTGAACAAGATCCTTGCCCGTCCTGGCTGGTGAAAGCCAGCCGGGAGACGTTACGGCCGTTGCTGGCTGGGGTGGTTAGTGCCTCCCTTCGGGAGGGCAGGGTGCCTGAATGCCTGAAGGAGGCTGTGGTTAGGCACCTGCTCAAGAAACCATCTCTTGACGCTGGTGCTCCTGCCAGTTATCGGCCGGTCTCTAACCTTCCCTTTTTAGGAAAGGTTAGAGACCTTCCCTTTTTAGGAAAGGTTATTGAACAGACTGTGACACGGCAGCTCCAAGAACATCTGCACCGTACCGGTTTCCTTGACTCCTCTCAGTCCGGGTTTCGGATTGGGTATGGTATGGAGACTGCATTGGTGGCCTTGGTTGATGATTTCCGTCTGGTGTTGGACCAGGGTAGTTAGACCTTACTGGTCCTGCTAGACCTTTTGGCTGCATTCGACACAGTCGATCATGAGGTGTTGGTGACTAGCCTGTGGGACCGTGCCGGGATTGGCGGGATGGTCTTGGACTGGTTTAGTTCATTCCTGGCTGGGAAAACTCACTGGGTGGTCTTGGGGGAGTGTACGTCTTACCCCCCGGGACCTCATATGTCGAGTCCTGCAGGGTGCCATTCTGTCCCCCCTCTTGTTTAACATCTATATGCAGCCATTAGGGGAGACCGTGAGAGGGTTTCAGGGCATACAGTGTCATCAGTATGCTGATGACACTCAGCTCTACCTCTCTTTTTCCATTGACCCAGGCCATGCAGTCTCTTTATTTTCCCAGTGCCTGTCGGCTGTGGGGGCTTGAATGAGGTTGAACCATCTGCAGCTGACTCCTGACAAAATGGAGGTGACATTGGTGGGCGAAGGCCTGGGGGGCCTGGGAGTGATTGAATCTCCTCTTGTGTGTGTGTGTGGGGGGGGGGGTTGCCCTCCCATGGTCCCACAGGTACGGAGTCTGGGTGTGCTCCTTGATTCATGGCTCAGCCTGGAATCTCAGGTTGTGGCCGTGGTGGGGAGTGCATTTCAGCAGTTACATTTTGTCCGGCGGCTTCGGCCGTATCTCTCATACTCTGACCTCGCCACTGTCATCCATGCCTTTATCACCTCGAGGCTGGATTACTGCAACGCGCTCTACGTGGGGCTGCCGGAGAAGCTGGTCCAGAGGCTGCAGCTGGTGCAGAATGCCACGGCCTGTCTCCTTACTGGGGCGGGTCGCAGGGAGCATATGACACCTGTGCTCCGGGCTCTGCACTAGCCACCTATAAAGCACCAGGCTAGATTCAAGGTAGGTTGGTGGTGAAGTGGACTGTGCCAGCCCCTGCCAGTAGCTCCCTCACCTGCTCCTTCAAAGCCCTGTAGAGCTGTGGCACCACAGTCCAACTCAGGGTGGAGCGGGAAGGCATCTTAAAGTTGGGAGCCAGGAACCCAATCAGCCACTCGAAGCCCTTGTCCTCCACAATTGACAAGGGCTGGCCATCCAAGACAATCATTTCTGCCAACCGGCACTTGGCTTTCCTTGGAAGCCAGTGCCCCGGCGCCCTGACGATGGCCTTGACATTCCCCCACCCCATCTCCTCCATGGTGGACTGACGGTGCTGCTGGGGAGGCTCCTGCTGCTGTTCTGTCCCCATACTGCTCCTGCTGCTAGAGGCATCCACTTCCCCTGCCTTCCCGCTGAGCAACAGAGCACTGTGGCATGCCTTGAGATGGCTCGCCATTGCAGTTGTGCCAAGGTTGGTGAGCACCTGCCCATGCTTTACCAGCTTATTGCACAGTGTACAGCACTGCACCTCTCTGGGATCATCTGCCCGCACCTGCTTAAAATGATTCCAGACTGACGATTCCCTCCCCGCCCTGCCTTCTTGCCCGCCCCGGCAGATGCACTGCTGCCAGCGCCGCTGGAAGGGGGAGAACTTCATGGCACTGGCAACACAGCTCTGGGAGGAGGGTCAGCCATCGCCTCAGCTACAGACATCTCTGCAGCACTAGTGTCTGCCTCTTCCTCACTGTCTGCGATCACGGTGATGTCCCGTGAAGGGGAGTACTGGGACCCTGAGGCTAGACTGCCTGTGCCCGCCATGCTGATGGTACTCTCCCTGTGCCCCCCTCTGTAGCTGCTAGTGCTGCTGCTACTCCTCTTCCTACTGACATTGCCCAGGAATCGGGCCCTGCCTCTAGCAGCCGGGGTGGGATCCACCAGCTCTGGACTACTGGGGATCGCCTTGACAGTGGGGGACATTGGTGGCCCTGGAGGAACATCGGAAGCAGCCCCAGCACCTGCTCCAGCACCACCACCAGCAGAGACAGACGCAGCCTCAAGTCCTGCAGGCCTTCCAGTGTCCTGTGTGGCAGTGAAGGAGGGCACTGCCAGGAGGCGCCACTGAAGCCTGTTGCCCTAAAGCAGGTGCTCAGTTGGGGGGGTGGTGATGTGCTCCGGTTACTGCTGCTGCCACTCCCCTGGCACGGTCCCTCCCGCCTCTGCCACGTGCCCCATTGCCTCCCCTATGGGCAGCAGACTGGCCTCTCCTTCCCTTCGCCATTTCTCCCTTCAAAATAATGTTTTTATATGGGGTTTTTTATTATTATTATTTAAATTTTTTATCTAATATATATCTATCTACACTAAATCTAACTGCTATTAACTATTCTAAATGCTATGAACTAAATGGATTATCTAATAAGTACACAGGCCTACTATGAACATTAAACTAAATCATTAAATGCTATCTCTATCACTAAGCTAACTCCTACAACTGTCTTCTCCCTCTCTCTCATATATATATATATACACACACGGGATGGGGGGGAATCACAAACAACACAAGGAGGGGTACAAAACTGACATGAAACCTAAATCAATCTAATAATCCTACTCTAAATGAAAAAACAGGGGAAGGGAAGGGAATCAGGGATGTAATATATGGGAGAGGGAAAGGATTCAATGGAGGGGGGAGGGAGGAAGGAAGATTGAACACCAGGAACACAGAGAGGGATAAAAACAAAAAATAACCTCTAAATCTATCTAAGCTAAGCTAAATAAATGAGAATAATGGGGTAGATGGGTTGGATGGGTGAAATGGGGGGAGGAGGATGACAATGGATTGGGGAGCTGGGAACTGCTAGGCCAGGGAGCCTTCTGAAACGCCTGCTGTTCAGGAACAGTGACTAGCTCAGAAGGTGTTGGGAAGGGGGGAGGCAGACAGTTTTGTTTCTTGCTCTGCCTGCAGCCTAGACTGTGGCCAATTGCAGACTGGGAAGCCAGTGGTCTGAGGTGAAAAGGGATGCTGATTGGGCAGGCTGGTTGCTACTCCAAGCCAGTCTCCACCCTCCACCCCTGGTGCCTGGAAGTCTGCTCCTCAGCTGACACTCCCCCTCCCTGCCATGTTTGGCCTTCCAGTGACACCACGTTTTAGCCACCCAAACTCACCCGAACGTGATCCGAACTGACTGAACTGTTCAGTCATTTCGACATTTGGAATTGAGTTCGGTTCGCTAAGTTCAGGTTCGGGTTCGGTCATCTGAACAGGCCGAGTTCGGGCCAAACTCTGACCTTCCGAACCGTGTTTGCCCATCACTACTGCTGGCATGGCTGGCTGCCCTAGTTTATTTATTTATTTGTATTTATATAAAATTTGTATCCTGCCCCTCCTGCCCACAGGGCAGCCCGGGGCGGCGAACAACAACTATGAAAACAACAATAAAACATTTTAATTAATTACAAATTCCATAGTTCTTCTGTGCAGGGGCTCTGTGGCTGCTCTGAGCTATTTGGCTTGCCCCACACGAAGCACTCCGGATTTCCCAGCAGTGCTCCGTGTGTGACCATGAGCAGGTGCTCCAAGGTTCACAGGAATGTGCATTCCCCCATTCCACCTTCACATAGATGGTGGGCTCCATGACCCCTGGGTAGCATCTCATCTAAAAACACCCTTTAAGGTGGACAATGGCAGCAGTATAGTTTCTCACAGCAACACAACATGCCCCATTAGGATAGCAAGTGAAGAAGACTGTTGAATGCAACAGCTCAGTAATGACTCAGTTGGAAGAGTGGCAGATATGAAAACTCCAGCACTGCATCATACTGCACTTCAGGTTTTTCCTCAGAGGTCTCCTAACCACTTATTCTCAGGCCCAACCTGCTCAGGGTGGGAGATCAGATGCAATCACAACTGGTCCTGAGGTGGTGGGATCTAACTTTTATTTAGAAAATTAGGAGATTTCTGTTTTCCTTGCTTATGATTACTTTAAAAAACTACACACAAAAAAGAATGAAAGTGAGACACGACAGCTGCCCAAGTTAAATGCTATAGAAACAGCAGCACTGGCATTAGCACTTCAAAAGAAAAAAGCTATTTTAAAATTTAACTGCCTGGCAGATGCAGCAGACAGAGAGTAAGAAGAAACGAGAGGGAAGGAGAATAAAAAGGAAGGAGGGAGAGTAGGAAGAAGAGAGAGGTAATGAGAAGGAGGAATAGGAAAGTAGAGAAACTCACCGTTTTAATGGGTTTGATACAGAGGAAACAACTGGCTGCATAAAAGGTCAGACTAGATGATTCCAGTCATTTCTTCTGATCTTAAAATCTATATTTCAAAGTAAGAAGAGCCTGATTGTACATGTTGGGTTGCACACTCCATTCTTGCATTTATTTCCTCACAACCCCGTGATGTATTTACTTCCCTTTAGCTCACTGTTGTCTATCACTTAGTAATACAGTAATTCAGGAAAGAATATGTGAAGAAAGAAATGGACCATTGTATTATCCAGATGTAAAATCCTCAGGGCATGGAGGACCTATTGTTTTTGCTAGCCTACAATGCTATACATACCTATGGTGTTATACAAATATGCAGGAATGTGGGGACAACTATGTGCAGTTGTGCACAGACAAAAGGGCTCTCGATTTAGAAATTTGCCACTACGACTTCACTCCCCTGCTGTCATGCCCCCTTTTCCTCCATCAGGTTTCCTGTACACTGGTGTAGAGCTGGATGCATCCTTGTCTACAGTAGGCTTTTTCATTTAAATATACCCATTGATATGACAAGTACTGCTCCTTGGCAGTAACAGGAGTCTTGTTTCTACTGGTGGTAGTAAAATGGTGGGAAGTTTTTTAAGATGCTAGTTTGAACAGCGCTTAACATCCAGATTGTGTCTTGTAAGTGCTGGTCCTTGGGAGAAGGGGAGCAATGCAGTCCCTGGTTCTGAATTTTTCTCCAAGAGGAATTGTGCTTTACCGAGGTATTTTCCCCCTAGGAACCTTGGAAAACGCAGAACAGATACACGCACCGTCCTTTAGAAAGGAAAAGTATGGCCATGACCCCATCTCTTCCCTGTTTCGTTTGCAATCTGCTAGTACCTCAGTGGAACTGGAAAGAAGTAGTCTGTCCTCCTGGTAGAGATGGAGACATGGTCCAATAAAAGATATCATTCAAACCACCGTGTCTCCATCTCTGCCATTTGGGAGCAACATGGCAACCACACGCTCTCTCTGGATCTCCTCGAAGAGCACAGGGACTGTGATCAATGTTTATAAATAAAGTACAATTCTCTACAGCCGTGGCACACTAAAACCATTCTCATTGCAGATTTAGATGCAAGTATAGCCGGTGAAGGGAAATAGTTTCCCTCCTGCCTTTTATTGCAGAGGCATGGGGGCAAATTTGATACAGAAAACATTTTATTTTTTTCAAATAAATCCTCCGGTTTTTTGCAAGTTGTTAATGTTGGCTTTATTCGTCTAGGTGCTGAGAAAATCTGAGACAGGAATTTTATTTATCCAGGCATTGGGGAATGATCATTATCCTTTTATTGAGTAAAATATTCATTATGGTTTAATAGATGACAGTGATAGATACAGAAGAGGGAAATGCAGAGAACAAGCAAAAAACCCCACTAATTTCAAAGGAGAGTGTAAAGCCATATCAATCTGCATAATGAAGCAGAAGTTAACTGATAACTGATTACATTTTCAATGAAATAATAATATTCTATAACTTCAACTTACTCCATCTTTTATGTATCGCCACCTATTTATCTCTGCATATGCGTAAAATTTCAGACCAAAAAAAGTGTTTCAGTTTCCCCCTTGATCTGTGTGGTTGGGCTAACAATTATTTAATTAAATTTTTTTTTTTAATGGTTTTGATCCAGAGGCTTAAAACTTGAACGTCTCTTTGGAAAGGAAGGGCCTGGACACAGACAGGAATGGACTTGAAGAGGAAATGTCTTTCAAATGAAATGCCTGGGGTTAAATATATATATAATGCAATTGATTGAATTCTCTATGTAAAAGCAGTTTGTCTCCCATTCCTGCCCAAATAGATATAGTTATTTTAATTTAAATGAATGTGAGTAAACGTGAAGTGTTCTAAATTCAAAATTATAGGGGGGAAACTAATGCCACTAAATTTGTTACACTTTATTGAACTCTTTAAATATTTGATGGAATTAGCTTTGTAGTAGTGCTTTGGAGATTCAGCCTGTTAAGTCTCCCTTTATAAATTATGGCTTTCAAAGTTGGTAATTTGACTGTAAGTTTAATTATACAAAGTCCCAGGCCACTGGGGAAATTATATTCCTTTGTTTAAATAACTTGTTGAACACCACTCATAGGCAGCACCTCGTGCCAAATCATAGGGTGCAGCCACATGAGCTGCAGAGAGCCCAAACACCATGGGTTCCCATGGCAGGCAAACACAGCCACCACACTGCAGGGCCAGCTGAGGGAGCTGGGCAGATGGTTGCTCCCTCCACCCACGAGACAGGTAGGCCACTGTCAGATCTCCTACTACCATGGCCAGGGCAGGTCAAGGCACCAGCCACATGAGCAAGCACCCAGCCCTGCCCCGCCTCCCTCCCCCGGCCTGACCAAAATCCCAGCCATGACATGGCCATGCACAACAGGCAAAAGCACCTACTGCTCAAAGCCCTGCCTCAGAGCTTGTCACACAGTGGGTCAGAAGAGGGGCCAGGCACACCTGGTTACCTCGCCTTGGGCAGCCTTACCCCATTTTGATAAGGCTGCTACGCAACACGTCTTTGGCCTTTTCCCAAGGATATAGTGTAGCAGCCAGATGCTCGCTCCATGGCTGGGGGAACATCTGGCAGCTGCCAGCCACACAATGCACCCATAGTCTGTCAAGGTGTGTTATTCATGGGTATCAAAATCACTAAATAGTCTATGTAATGTACTACTTGTATTGCCATAACACCTAGAGATCCCAACTAAATTCAAGGCCCGACTACAGAAGGCACTGTACACACAAATAGTAAGAGCGAGTCTTTAAAGAGCTTACAGACTAAATCGCCAAGATAAAAGGAAGGTGGGGAAAATGTTCTTATCCTCTTAGAAGTGAGGTGAGAAGTTGAATTCACCAAGGCTACACAGTATATCTGTGTCACAGTTAGGAGCTGAACTCTAAATCGTATGGGCATCTTTAGATCGAGTGTCAAAGATCAGGTGTCAAAACCCCTAAGCACGTGTAAGCACCCCTATTGTGTGTAAGCACCATAGCAATCCTAACACCAATTTGGCCACCTTTTGAACATACGTTGAACACGCGATGTGAGCACCATTGCATCACAAGGACAATTTGTGTGTTCCGGCTGAACACGTGGCAAACGTGTCTAATCATATTGAGTGGCATGTTAGCAGGTACACAGGGGCGGCTCATGGATTGTGATGTTGGAGGGGCACTGGGGCAGTAAGGCCGAGCTGGCGGGTGTGGGGCGGAGCCAGGGATACAGTAGGCGGAGCCAGGGCATAACCCAGCCAGCAGCAAGGAGTTCCCAGGGTTAACATTGGATGGACATTACATTACTTAATTGAGCAATTTCAGTTAGGCAGGTTATATTCACCTCCTCTGCCAGGTTTAAAAGCGGGCAGATTTGCATCTCACGATTTCAAAATCTCAGTTGAATCACGGGGCATCTGCTGCGTGTGTGTTGGGGGTGGGGGAGAATTAGTATTTAACACTCCACATCATCACGTGAACAAAACCCATATAAAACCCAGAGAACCACACATAAACAAAACAAACCATTCCCACAAGCCCCCAAAGGCATCCCAGGCAGCCAAACACCTGTGCAAGCACACACTCCTTTTTAAAAAAAATTGGCCAGTTTCAGGGATGCATTGCCACCAAATCAGACACATCCAGACCAGCATCCCTTCACCAACAAACTGCCTGTTCAAAAACACAGACCCTTTAAAAAAATCAAAAAACAGTTTGGCCCCTTTCGGGCTGCATTCCCACCAAAGCAGGCCCCGAGTCCAAGCAGCATCATCCCCAGCAGCCACACCTTATCCCCGGCAGCCAAATGCCTGTCCACACAAACTACTTTCCAGCAGGAGCAGGAAGCAGCCGTGAAACAGCGAAGGGACCATTTAAAAAAAAAAAAAAAAAGAGTAGCTATGACCAGTGGAACCACACATTTACAAAATGGCCTCTCTACTCATGCTGGCAGAGGAGAAGGAAAGCAGCAATGCATCAAATGATGCATTGCTGCTGCTTTCTGTCACCCCTCCCAAGCATGAGTAGAGAGGCCATTTTAAACACAGAGTAACACCCTCCCCCAAAATCCCCCCAGTCTGTCTGTCCCCACAACACCCCCCCAAATCACCCATCTGTCCCCACAACACCCTTCCCTCCCCAAATCCCCCCCATTTTCCCAGTCTCGCACCCCCCCTTCCATCCCAGACCTCCAGCCTGGGGAGATGAGACACTGGGGAAGGGGGGGTGAGTAAACATGGGGGGGACTCGAGGAGCAGAGGCTGGGGGTCTGAGATGGAAGGGGGGAGGGTGTGTGAGACTGGGGAAAGGGGGGGTGCACAACCACCCTCCCCCCATTCCCCAGTCTCGCACACCTTCCCCCCCTTCTCTGCTCCCCGAGTCCCTCTCCCCCCACATTTACTCACAATTGCAGGCAGGAGTCAGACTGGAGGCAGGCAGGCACCAGGCAGGTGAGGCTTCAGGGTTCAGTGGAGGCGTTTGGCGGTGAGATGGGCTGCGGCGCGCATGCTCAACTGAGTCAGTTCAAGCATGCACGCTGCAGCACATTTTGCCGCCGATCGCCTCCACTGAACGCCCAGGTGATGCTTTGCTTTGAGCCCATAGGGCTCAATGCAAAGCTGCTGCGAGCGGGAAATTTCATTTCCCAGCGGCGGCACTTGGACTGAACGCTGAGTGGACTTGCATTCAGTTCAAGTTTGTCCCTTCTGGGACTCCAGACTCTGGAGTCCCAGAAGGGAGTCAGACCCAGACAGAGGCTAGCGCTCACTGACTGAGCACTCTGTCTCTGCCAGCAGCTGAAATTGACATCGGATTGCTGCGCTGCTCTGACTGCTGCAGCTTGGCTTGCAGTCAGAGCAGCACGGCACTCCAATGTCAATTTCAGCCGCCCGGCAGAGACAGAGCGCTCAGTCAGTGAGCGCTCTGTCAGTGCGGCACCGGGGGGGATGGGCGAGAGAGCGGGGGCAGCGCACTGCCCCAGGCGCCCTCAGGCAAGGGCCGCCACTGCAGGTACAAAACTGGAAATAAGGTGGCAACACTTGTGTGCTGCGATTAGGTGGTGAGCAAAACACTGATTTGCCCCAAGATAGGCTGTGGCCAAACCAGTGTTCATATCAAAGTCAAAACACACATTCAGACACCCATTGACATTATGGCCCTTTTTACATGAGCTGCCCCCACCCATCTCCACACAGTTTTGCTGCATGGAGATGGATGGAGGTGCCCATGGGAATATCGCGGGGGATGGGTAGAGGTGCCTGTGGGAATGCTGCAGGGGTGCGTGTGCACTCCTGTGCTACACCCATCTCCACCCATCACCCACCCACAGAGCAATGGGCTCCAATGCCCAATGGCGTACACCCACCGTGGAGATGGGCGTACATGTACACCCACCGTGGCCACGCACCGCGGTCTGTTTTAAAAGGGCCTATGTCTAAAGACACCCTTGGTCTGATTCACTAGACCATATTTCCACTTTAGTCCATATTCTTCCCCTCTGTCAATGTGAACAATTCAACTAGAAGGTGAATATTTCCACCTTCATTTCAAAATTGGCGTTAGGGACCTTAGACTACTGCTTATCATGCTGACCAATATGGCTTTTTTTTTTTTTCTTGTGCCCCATCTCCTTAACCCTCACCCTTTTAATATGTTTAATCCATGGGGATCTGTTCTAGGAGAGGCTCATAGTTACTACCACTAGCACCATCACAACAATAAGAATGATAGTTAGGAACTTAGTGCAAGATCTTTGTGAGGAATTGAAACAGAAAGTACTGTGTGGGAGGTTAGCCTCCACATTTACAACTGCTTCCATAGACCCTTATCAGTGTGTACAGCCTCATAGGGGAAGCTTTTTGCTGAGTTGGAGAACTTCATTTGTGTGATATGAGATCAGGTCATAATCACAAGCACACACAGAAAACACAGTACAAGAAGAGGTGTCTGATAAATGCACAATGTAGACAGACAGCGGAATAATCAATTCAGCACATCACAATGTTTAAGTTGATATATACAGAGGCACAACACGTATCCAAAATTGTGAACCAATAGCTTATGTATGATAATCAGTTGCTTTTGTCTTTGAAGCTATGGTGTAAGTATGACCTCTAACCAGAATCCAAGAATGAAAATATCAAGCTATACTGGGACTTGTATATTATTATGCACAAGTCAGTTGCACACAATCATCCTCATATAATAATAGTGGATAAAAAGATAGGGAATGCGTTATTGGTTGACATCACAGTCCTGTCAGATAACGGAACGCAGAAGCTCCTTAAAGAAAAATTACAAAAATAGCAGAACCTAGCAAGCAAGATGAAGGAGGTCTGTTGTCTGAATGCCATCACCCAGGTGCTAGTTGGGCTGTTAATAAATGGATTAATACCTGTGACTACACTGAAAGACCATGAACCTGACCATTAAGGGGCAGTTCATTGCTCTGATCCACAAGGTTACTCTTCTCTGGAAAGCCAGAAAAGTATGACAGTTGTTGTGGTTGGCTTGGCCTAGGGGGTCACCAGTCATGGTTAAACTACCAGCTCTAGGCTGTTAATGTTTATTATTTTATTCCTAGAAATCTCTTTGCTTGGCTGGATCAATACAAAATTTTGAGGAAAGTTATAGTGGAATCACATTCCATGTTGCATCCCCTGCAGACCATGGATTTATCAGTAGGAATTATATCCAGCAGAGGCTGGATATAATGCGTGGTGCAGAGGCTGGTGGTCAGTCCGAGCTCCCTCTGCCTGGAACTGGAAACTTCCAGTGCTCGGTGTGACATATTTATCGACTTTTTCATGGATAAAATTGCCTGGATTCACCATGACTTTGATGCTGTACTTGTAACAGTGGGGGAACCTGAGGTAATGAAGGCTCCGCCTTGTCCAGTTTCATGGGATCGGTTTCAGTAGGTGTCACACGTTGATGCAGCAGATGCCCTTGGGGTGGTTAGAGCCACTTGATGTGAATTAGACCCATGCTGGTCCTGGCTGGTCAAGGCCTGCCATGAGATGTTAGGACCATTGCTGGCTGGGGTTGTCAGTGCCTCCTTTAAGGAGAACAGAGTGCCAGGCTGCCTTAAAGAGACGGTAGTGCAGCCTCTGCTCAAGAAACCATTGCTTGACATTTACTCCCTTGCCAGCTACTGGCCAGTCTCTAACCTTGTGGAGCGGGTCAGTTTTCTGGATCCTTCACAGTCCGACTTTCACCCTAGATTTGGCATGGATACTGCACTTGTGGCTTTGGTTGATGACCTGTGTCGTGAATTGGATGAGGGAAGATAGTCTCTTTTGATTTTATTAGATCTGTCAGCAGCGTTTTATACTGTTGACCATGAGATGTTGGTGGCACGTCTGCAGGACTGGACTGGATGGAATTATTCTCGAATGGTTCCACTCTTTCCTGGCTGGAAGAACTCAGTGGGTAGTGCTTGGGAAGTGTTCATCATCTCCCTGGAACATAATGTGTGGAGTCTCGCAGGGTTCTATTCTGTCCTCCCTCCTGTTCAACGTGTATATGCAGATTTTGACCGAGTTCGTGAGAGGGTTTGGCATACGTTGTCATCAGTCTGCTGCTGATACACAGCTTTACCTCTCTTTTTAAGCAGACCCAGACCTGACAGTCTCGGTGCTTACCCGGTGTTTGGCGGCTGTGGGGGATTGGATGAGGGCAAGCCATCTGACGATGAATCCCAAAAAGACAGAGGTGATGTTGGTGGGTAGGGCTGAAGGACTGGTGGCCCCTGTCATTGATGGGGTTTGCCCCCCTTTAGATACTCAGGTCTGTAGTCTGGGGGTGATTCTTGATTCACAGCTCCGCCTGGATTCCCAGGTGGTAGCTGTGGTGAGGAGCGCCTTTTGCCAGTTACATTTGGTGTGACGGCTGCGGCCGTATGTTTCAGACTCTGACCTAGCCAACATCATTCATGCCTTCATCACCTCTAGACTGGACTACTGCAACGCACTCTATGTGGGGCTGCCCTTGGCAAGGGCCTGGACACTGCAGCTGGTGCAGAATGTGGTGGCCCGCTTTCTTACAGGGATGGGTTGTCGCAAGCACATTACACCAGTGCTCCATTCTCTACACTGGCTGCCTATTCTCTTCTGGGCCTCATTCAAGGTGTTGGTGTTGACCTATAAAGCCCTAAATGGCCTGGGCCCCACTTACCTGCGAGACCGCCTCAGGCTATAGTATGGCCCCTGAGGTTGCCCGGGGACGCCCGACTTGAAGTTCCCTTGGTTGTGACAATGGGGAGGACATTCTCGGTGGCTGCTCCTAGGCTGTGGAATTCCCTCCCAATGGAGGCCCACCTAGCCTCAGACCTCCCCTCTTTCCAGAGACAGTGTAAGACCTGGCTGTTCCACCAGGCTTTTGGGGAGGGAGATGGGTAGGGTGGGAGGGTTGGGTTTGGTTCCGCTCTTTTAATAAGTTTATTGTATGTATTTGTATTTGATTTTAATTATTGAACTGTTTCATATTTTTTAATTTTGTTGTGAGCCACCCCAAGCTGCTGTTGTAAGCGGGCTAAAAATGACTCTAAATAAATAAATAAATTAGTGCTGCTGCAAAAGCCAGATCCCCTCCACAGATCTAGAATAGATCTGATGTGGAATATCTGATATTGAAGTGAGGAAAGACAGGGGAGAGACTGGCTGTTTTTAAATGAGCAAGGCTTGGTGGGGGGCAGGGTTTGTGGCTGGCCACTGAGTGGCACAGCTGAAGTGCCCATGCACATGGAATGAGTCAGGAGGGATTCTAACAGGTGGCTCCCAAGGTGGCCACCATAGCCATGCAGGCAGCCACCACGCACCAACCCTGAAAACAACTCACCAGGCAGCCATTCCTCCCCCCCTGGCAACATGCCAGCCTCACCCAAAGCCCCCGTCCAACGGCGCGCCCTCTGCCATGACACACAGCCCCAGACAGCAGGAAACATGATGCTGCAGCAGCCAGTGACCCCTTCCTGCCCAGGAGCCGCTGGCAGTCCTGCACAAAAAAGGAAGCGCATACTGGGGCAGGGGTGAGGGGACATGTAGGAAGCTGCTGTCTGATCGGCTGTTCTCCATGGCGTTGGCTCTTCTCTTGTGCATCGTGAGGAGGGTTTGGTGTGCTTTGAGTCACCATGGTGGTGTCCTTTAAGAGCTCCTGGCAGGGCTGTGGGTGGGACTGAGAGGGACCTGTCTGCTGCAGGGGGTAGGCGCCCCAGTTCATACGGGCAGGGGATGCATGGGCATCTGTCCCCACACACTGTTTTGGCTTGGCCCACACGGCATACTCCAGCTCTTTCGGCAGTGCATGGTTAATGGGTGGTAATGCATGTAAGCGTCTCGTTTAAAAAACACCCAGTGTGGTAGCATCAAGGCGGCTTTGAGATCGTTTACACTTCTGTCTCCAGAACAATTTTTTTTCCTAGGATGAAATAAAAGCCATAGAGATTATTGAAAGAAAAAGCTTTGGGCTATTTAAGATCCTTCTTTTGACACAGGATTGTATTTTACATTATATAAAAGTTAAATATTTATCAACATACTGGCATGATAGATGAGCCGTTTTAACATATTCAAATGCCATAACATATTCAAATGCCATGGAACATTTTTACTGAAGCAGAATTAATTTAATCACTGTAACCTATATATTAATCCCAACTACTGAAGCCCAAAGTTGTAAGAAAATATTTGTGTTCCTTTAAGAGAATGTGCTGAAAGCATAAGTACTAAAGCAAGGAAATAATAATGATATCCATACCTTCTAATCATAGTTATCTTCCTTGTTGTGGACACTACTGTGAGATAATAAAGCTAGTCTTCTAATGCACAACCTTGTCTTTGGCTTGCATAACACACATCACAGTGAAGTCTCTTACTGGTCTGCTTTCAACAGTAGGAAGCATTACTTAATTAGACCCTCCCCTCCCCCCACAACAATAATAATTGTATTCCTGTGGTTTCAGACTACACATGGTGTTCCAAAAACGAAAAACTTAATAAGCAAATACCCTCAGAGTTAAGACTTGTCACTTCATTGGCTACAGTCCCAATTTTACAAACAGCAATGCAGGTATAGTCCCACTGAATTGAAATAAACAGGGCTACATGTGTAAGTATAGAATCTGGGCCTACAGCTATAGTGCTAATTAATAAATTCCTTATGAAATAATTTCTGCATCAGAATATTTGGCAAACAAACTTGCTAAATCAGTAATCTAGGTTTAATGGGTTATTGTCAATGTTCCCATACATTTTAAGTGCCATAGTTTTAATCTTCTAGCTTGAAGATACCTTGGACCAATAGGCCAGATCAGTTTCCTTCAGGATACAACTTCTTAAATTACTAAAACGTAAACTTCTACTAAGACTGTAACTACTCCAAAAGAACAGCAAAAACAAACAAAATCTATGGACTTTCTAGGTAGTATAGATTTTTTGCGCAGAACTCCCACTGAAATCAATGGAAGGTTTGCATGTAGATCAATTGTTTTTTGCTAAAATAGCAGCAAAAAGCTGACAAAGCCACAAATTTTGAACACTTGAAGTAAAGGCTTAATTCAGATTCTTGTGCCTAGCATTTAGAGAACACTGGCTTGTTTTACATCTCATATGGAATCCTTTAGCCCTTCTTAGGTAGAAAAATTTCATTAACTACAATGGAAGTACAGTGGATAGAAGACTGCACTCAGGGCTATTGAATATATCACAGATTAAGACAGGAAAGATAACTTGGGCCCGTTTTACATGGGCAGCGGTGGGGGGCGGAATGGGTGTGCGCCCATTCCCATGGGCACACACCCACATCCATCCACGGAGCCTCCTCCAGTTTGCTGGATGGCTCCATTGGTGGGTGAAGGGTAGAATTGGGTGTGTGCCGGGAGCGTGCACGCACTCCTACCCACTGCCCATGCTGTTCACATGGACAAACACCCATCCCCCTACCCACCGCCATGGCGTGTACACGGACACCAACCCCCGCATCACACATTCACCTGAACACCCAACGAGGGGTGGGTGGATGGCATCCATGTAAAAACAGCCTTTATCTTTTCAGCGTTTGTCAAAATTTCTGTGTTTTTTTTTTTTTTCTATGCATCCATATCCTAGGGTATCTTTTTCAAAAGTATGGTTAAACACCAAGTTTCCTGACCAAATTCAAAATTAGGTAATCACATTTTCTTAACTAATTTATTCCTATAGTTTCAAGTAGACTAAACTCCTGGGCTGTTGCTTTGCGTTGACATACCATGGTTTGGATTCCAGTTTCTGATACTCTTATTAAACAATACTTTGCAACAAGTTCTATTGACTTCACTTGCATAATTTGAAAAGTAAGACAACACTCAATTTTAGCAAGGGTCTTGGAATTTGATTGTGAATTTGTAAAAGTACTTTGTAGTTTTCCTAGGTAGGAGGTGCCATTGAGTTAATTCTCTCCTTCACAGTTCAAACAAATGTTATAGTTTAAATATTCATATTTAAAGGGTAACATGTTTTGTGGGTGGATAATAAAGTAAAACCATATCCCATATTTGGACGTAAAATATTAAAGCACATACACTGCTAGTTGACTTTTACACAATTGGTAGATATGTGACATTTCCAGCAAAATGTTGGTTATTAGAATATTAATATAATTCAATGAATACAATTGGCAATTATGCCAATTGTGTGGATAATCACAGAAAAAGTGTATTGCAAATACATTGTTTATTTGATTTAGGACTTCAAAATCCACATAATTTCCAAGGAGTCTTTTGTCTGTTTACAGAATTTGAAAGGAGCCTTTTATCATTGTTATTCTTAATGCATATTTCATAACAATGTTTAAAACTGCTTGATCACATGGAAGGAGATGTAGTGTCTCCAAATTACTATTGCACAGTTATAATTACCCAACTATTTCTACTTGCCTGCTCAGAAGTAGGGTGTCAATTGATAGGAGATAAGGTGATCCATGGTCTTGGGAGTCCATACATGGGGCTGGGCAGGGGAGTCCCAGTGCTGTCTTTGTGCAATAAATCCTGGGTTCTACTTGCCCCAGAGACCAGCTCCTGATGCTGCCAAGTCTGTGCTGGGGTAGGGGGCACGGATCTGGGGACTGATCCAGTTCAGTGCATTGTGGCTGCTGAGGCACTAGTCAACTCAATGGCAAAACTTCCATTAGCTTCATTGGGCATAGAATCCAGTTTATTAGCACTAGAGGACATCCGATCTCAACATGAGTCTTTGGACAAAATAATTTGTAAGCTAGCACTTTTCTAAGGAACTTCTTAGACTTTAGCTCATTCCACTTTCTCGCTATGCCAGAAAATTTATGCAAGGAGTATTTACAGTAAATTGATTCCTGCATCAACAAATAAACATACACTGAATAGTACCCATTGCCCTCAGTCCGTGCTGACTCTCCTCTTCCCACAGCAAACCCATGTCCTTGATACAAATTTCCCACCCACCTGTACACCTAACAGTATCAATCCATAGGGTGCTTGAAAACTCAGCTTGGACTAGAGCAGAACATTTTCTTTTGGATGAGTCACCTAGTTGCAAAAATACTATGGGGTCCTCAGAGAGCTTTACTTACTTAATGCCATGTTTGATGGCCCAGCTTGAACACATGGTGGAGACAGGGGTCAGCTGCAAAGTTTAATTCCATATGCAAGTGTCATCCTATTGCTGTGAAATTTGGACTCAAGGTTTTGTTTCAGACTCACATCTAATAAGAACAACTCGCAAAGCTTTAATATGCATGATAACAGCACCTTGGCTTTCATTTTAAAAGGAATAATATATTTAATAAAGACTCAGGAGAATTAGACTGATTACCGACTGCCACAGACACCCTGTGTGATCTCGGTCACTTAACCTCTCTCTAGATCCAGTTCTTCATCTGTAAAATGAGGACAACAATCTTTGTTTTGTGTTGCATGTTTAGACTGTAAATACTGTGGAGCAGGGATTGCCTCATAAAGCCTGACCACACTACAGCTTGAATTGGTTTAATTGTAAACCAGTTTAAAGTTAAACCGCAAGCTAGCGTCCTTCATTCACACAGAGCACTGGTATGTCCCGCAGAGATCACTCTTTTTTCATACCCCTGCTTGCTGTACTGATATCGGCGTAATGGCTTGTGGGAAGGTATCCAGCGTCTAAGCAGAGCAATTGCTTTAAAGTTGTTACAAGAAATAGGGTGTAATCACATGAGACGTTGCCCTGCATTTGTCCCCCTTTGCCCCAGATTTACTCGTCTGTCTGAATGGTGGCTGCCAGACGTTTGCGCTGAGGCTGCCCTGCTCAGTACTGCTCAGCGTCATCTCCAGGAAGGGAGAGCATGCCGTACAGATTAACCTGTCCCAAACCGGGGCAACAGGCACCCATCAGGCCAGGTCTCATTTGTTAGGGTCCCCCACAGCTCCTGGTCCTCCAGCACCATAGAGGTGCAACTAGCACACCTGTCAGCTGGGAGAGGGAAGTGCAGAAGATTCCAAAGGCTCTCAGGGGCACAATTGGTGCTCCCCTCTCCCAGCTGGCTGTCAGTCTAGAGGGGCATGCTAGCATGGGCTCTGATGTAAAGGATGGTGGTAGGGGTCTTCCCTGGCCTTGTCCCCCCTTTCCCATGCCCACTGCTCTCCTTTCCTGGCAAGAAAGGAGAGGAGCAGGGATCAAAGGCAGCCCGCGACCCCTCTGGAGCTGCATGGATCCTGTGATCCCAAAAGAACCGAGGGGATGACAGGATCTGCGCAGCTCCTCCAGAGGGGCAGGGGGCACTGGCTTTGGTCCCTGCTTCTCTCTTTCCCACCAGGAAAAGAGAGCAGCGGGCCTGAAAAGGGGAGGGGGGGAGTCACGGCCTTCCCTGACCATGAATCCCCTTCCCATTGGAGCCAGCGCTAGCGTTCCCCTCAACTGACAGTTGGGGTGGGGGACACCAGCGAGTTTGCTGTCCCATGGCCACCCAGGGACAGTGAGATTGCTGGAGCAGCTGCCCAGCTGTCAGGCATCCCCCCTCCCCCCCCAGGGGGAATGTACTAGCATCTTTTGTGGTGGCTGGTGCAAGCCCATGAACTGCAGGTAGTGTGCTGCTTGTTTGAAGGGCTCTCAACAGTGCCCAAAGGGGGGCAGTGGCATGGGGGACTCCATGGATCAAACACAGATTCCTGCTGCCTCCCGTCCCATGTATTAACACCCATACAGTGTTCACATGCACCAAACCCTTTAATGCTGTTTTGGTACAGGGCAAAGTCTTTAGCAGAATCAATCTGCTAATGACTGTGGCAGGAGGGGCGGGGTATAAAACTCATAAATAAATAAATAAATAAATAAATAAATAAATTGTATTACTGCTTCAAGAGAATAATTAAACCAATTTACTTGTATGCAACTGCTTACATTCGTAAACCAGTTTAAGAAGGCTTAGATATAGTTACCAGAACCTAATGTAGACAAGCCCTTACCTTGTTCAGCTCCGTACACTATGGGGCTGTGCTGCAGTTGGGAGCCTCTGGGCATTATTGTACTATAAATCTAATTTAGTGGAGATCAATGTGTTCTTGCTGTAATATAAAAAATAGTCACAACCGCTTAAGGAGTTTGCATAGTCTCTTGTTTGAGTTCATATTTTCAATGAAATGTTTCATTTTCAGAACAATGTGCACTTTCATTTTTCTGAAGAAGCTCAACTGCATTAGGTCCCTGGAGAATCAGTAATATTAATTTTAAAAGATTGCTTCCTTTTGGATCCATGTCAATGAAGTCTGCATTCCTGGATGTTTCGCTGCTCCATCAAACCAGTGATTACATTTAAATCAGAAACATTGGGTGTTTTTAAATGAGATACGTCCACACATGGTGCCCTTTCATCCCCGCGTCCAACTGCTCGTGTGACAGTGGTGTGTGGGGAGTTGCACTCCTGTGACCCATGCAGCAGCCACTCACGACCATGTACAGAGCACTCCTGAAAAATCCAGAGTGCTCCATGCGGGCCAGGGTGGGTGCCTTGGCTGACAGGGCAGCCATGCTGGGAGCCACTCGTTTGAAGTGCTCCTCATGCACATTGCGTGCGTGGGTGCCCCACAGCCATGCCACTAGGTAACCATACACCCGGTTCCCCTCTCGCAATGCTCGTTTAAAAATACCAATTTTTTCATCCCCAACCCCACTGGAGCACTCTTCCTTTGGGCTTTATTCCCAGACTTATGCATTAAAGGATAATATTTATGAGATCACAGATATTGCTGTCTGTAACACAGTCCAAAATAACCCTTACCTGAGAACCTTTCAACAACATCAATAAGCTTTTATTACAGAGACTAGCCCCAATCCTTGTTCTTTGTAACTGAGCTTCTGTGCTACACAGAATAACAAACAAAATCAGCACTGTAATCTGAGTTCCTAAAGAACAGCCAGTTATGACCTCTTCAGTTAAAAACTGCCTCTCTGTGTTTGCGCTAAGTATTGCTCAGTTGACAGTATTTTAGTAGAACCAGATAGTGAGACTGCAGTTAAAGTTCTGTCAGCATTGCCATTATAAATCTCCTTTTCTCAAAGAGATTTCTTGCTAGGTTATAAAAACTGTTCTGGGATGAGACTTTTTATCCTCAGTAGACTGTAAGTCCCCAGCTCAGTGGCAATAGTATATTTATAGTTAAATACTTTAATTATAATTACGTTAGAGCCATGGCCATGGTCACCTTTCAGATGATTAGGAATGTCTTCATGATTTACAAACTTAGACCTCAATTTGAACAAAAAATGAATATTGGGGTCAGAAGATGTTTTCAAAAGTTAAGACCTTTAAAGCTTGTAGAAAAATCCATGGGGAATGAGTTGCAGGTAGGGAAGGAGTCCAAGAAGCTTTCTTACCCCTAAAATTTAGAGAATTCTGCCTTGATAAGTTTCGAGAATGATTCCACAATGCCCATGGAGAAGGGAGGTAAGCCGAATCCTGTCAAAGCTTGGGACCCGGAAATTAATGTAGGTCAAGTCAAGGAGAGGTTATGTGATTGAAAAACCATATTGTCGACAGGGACTTTATTTCAGACATGCCATAATATACCCTTTATGGATGGGGAGAAAGCTGTACCGGCTTTACATGAACCAGCAAATTTTAAAGACAAGGAATCAATAAAAAAATTCTGATGTGACTGTGAAGGCCCAGTTATCACAGGAATCGATCGCTATATTGGAGATCCCACTTCAGTTGACAGATGATAAACTCTTAATTCTAAAAAGTCTGGAGGGAAAAGATACTGTTAGTTTTAAAGAACCAGTGGGAGCTAAGGTTAAGGGAGTGCCCAGCCCCTTTGGGGAAAGTAGGAAGCAGCAGAGCCTGTATAACCAGGAATCTGATCTGATGACAGAGGTTCCCTCCCAGTTGGAGAATGAAGTTTCTTCTTTCTCCAAAGGGTAAAATTGGCTCAGTGAATTGGGGAAACAACTTATAGACGGGAGCAGGGGTGTAGCTACCATTGGACAAAGAGGGACATTCATCTCGGGGCCCTTACTGGCTGGGGGCCCAATATCCAAGGTAGCTAAGCCACACCCCCCCCTTATTTTTCTTTCTTTTTTTAAATTGCCACCTGCTGGGGAGTTTTCCGGCTGCTGCGTGGGTCCCTTCCCCCTCCCTGCCCACGCAGCAACGGTGGGCAGGGAGGGGCCCCATGCAGCAGTCTGCGTCAGACCACATCACACTCACAAGTCTCACTGCTTGGCTCACCCTCTGGCACCGCGTCGTGGAGGAGGAGTCCTCCCAACCAGTCCAGACCTGGTCTGTTCTGGGTCCTGGTCTGGTCTGGTCGGGCTGGTCCAGGGAGTCCCTCCCAACCCAAGCAGGAAGGTGTCCGGCAGCGGATCCTCTCGGTAACTGAGTGGAACTGCCATCGGGCACCTTCCTGCTCTGGCGCTGCCTGCATCGAGCTGGCCCAGCCTGCCCTGGCCTGCCTAATCAGTGCCCAGACTCCAGGGCTAGTCAGGTGGGCCAGGACAGCAATGGCACTGCTGCTGCTGGCTGCACTTGGCCCCAGCGTGTGGGACAGAGTGCACCATGGGACCAGCTTGCTGCCAGCCCAGAAGACGGCTGGACCCAGCAGCAGGCCACCAGCAGCACGCCGCAGACTCTACAGAGAGCATGTAAGTCCTGAGCACCAGCAGCCCAGCACCCCTAGGCCGGCTGGCAGCTTCACCACCGGCAGGAAAAAAGAGGCAGGGGGGCCCATGGACATCTCTTGTCCCTGGGCCCATCTCAAGCTAGCTACACCCCTGGATGGGAAGATAGAAGTAGATGAAGTTGCTCTTCTGTCTTCATTTGGTAGGCTTCCCATAGAGGAACAGG
>QEPC01000643.1:2571918-2599004 GCA_003113815.1 Sphenodon punctatus
AATAATAATAATAATAATATAGGCTGCTTGTTCCTGCCAGCCCAGATGGAGCCCCAATCAGCCTTAACCAGGTGGGCTGCGTTCCTTAAGGTTTCTTCTCAGCCCAGCGCAGCCTCCCAGAGGATAATTAGCTAGGGATTTCTGTAGCCCTGATACACAGTACATTTACTCATCTTACTGACTTGTCTTTAAACTATATTGTTTGGAACTCCGATTAGTTTTCTGCCTACTCCAATTACACAGTCAATAGCTACCAAATGCCTGTATTTATATTTTCACGTTAACATTTCCCCCCTCCCCCCGCCCAGCTACTTACAGCTGTCATACCTGTTATGGCTTCATTATTTAACACTTCATCCAACAGTGTGTGCAGTAGTGCTTTATGAAGAGGGAGGAAGCCTGGCTCTTGTTGTAAGGAATTTATAAACTCTACAAACAAATCCATACACAGACACTTGTTCCCACTAATCCCCTGCAGGATTGGACCAGAAGTAGACAACAAAAAGACAAACAACCCAGGCCTCCTCCCCTTGCTAAGATAGCAGTCTCAGCTATGAATCACTTCATGATTTGTCTAAAACAGGATTTCACTTGAGGAATCTACAGAGGTGAATGAGGGTGTCCCTAAAAGGCACAGTACATGCTTTCTGGGAATAGCCAATCAGCGGCAGCTTTATTATTTGCCTCTATGGGTATTTTTAGATGTGACAGGCCTCCCTTTTACCATGGCCTGGGATCCGTTTCGGATCCCGGTCAGGAATCAGGCCGGCCGTCCTTTAGATGTGCCGGTCTGATTCTGCTCGGGGATCGGGGAAGGGGCGGGGCTGTGCGGTGTGACGTGTGGCCACACAGCCCCGCCCCCCATGCCTCCCCAGCCGCCCGTCCTCCAGGAGACAGGCGGGTGCAGTGACCAATTCGGCTGCTGCGCCAGATGCCAGATCGTGGCCGGGACCACAATCTGGGATCGGCGAAAGGTAACACATGTTACTTTCCGCTGATCCCAGATTGTGGTTGCACTAACCACGATTCCAGAGGTGAGGCTGGCCTCACCTCCGGAATCGTGGCTAATCGGATTCCCGCTGAAGGTTCACTGGGGTGAACATCTGGCGGGAATCCTTGAGATGTTACGGGCCTCTCCTCCACCACAGGGGATTAACTGTGGTAAGAGGGAGACCCGTAATGTCTGAAAATACCCTCTGATACTCTCCTGATGCAGGACATTTTGCATTCACCTTTTCTTTTTGTCTATTGGCCTGCAAAGAACACATATTGTTTTCTTTATTATAAGGAGGAAAGTTTTCCACTCAAGTCCCAAGGCATCACAGAATGGACTTTAGTCCAAACTTATCCCCTTCATGACATTTACATTTTCTTTTCATTTACATGACAAACACTCAAGTCTGGTTTGTGTTTGTGCATGCACTCTCTCCTCAGTCTGCCGACACTACTGTTTCTCCAACAGGAAAGGAAAGGCTGCATACTCTCAGGCTTTCAATTCCTGAGTTGGAGCTAATGAGAATTCCTAGGTCTGACTGTCATGGTAGGTTAGGAAATCAGGAGAGCAAAGTTTGACATCCTGGGACACTTAGCTCTTCGTACTTGCACGTCTGTTTATTTATTTTTTAACTCTAATCAATTTATGTGAAATACAGAGAGATGTAATTGAAGAATGAGTAACAAGAAATTATTGTGACATCATGTTATCACCAATATCCCACCCCCATCACACCCTTGTCACAGCTTGAGTGTTTCCCCTGGCTCCTTCTTGCATGACATACTTTATGGACAGTCCAAATTCAGGGCTCCCAGTTCCACAGTTCCAGGACCAACACATTCTCTGCTCAACAGTACTGTCTCCCTAATGAAAAATAGAATTAAAGATTAAGCACACTGTGCATTTCTTAGCTCTGATTAATCTTTCTTTCTTTCTTTCTGGCTCGGGGCAACTTAAAAGATGCAAAAATATAAAAACCAACACAAACATTAAACTGCATACAGTACTAATTAACCCCCCCTCCCAGCACCATCTGCTAAAAAAGCCTGGCCAAATATTTATTTATTTATTTATTTAGATTTTTACCCTGCCCTTCCTAGAAGGATCAGGGCGGCGTATAAAACGAATAAAAACAATGCATATAAAAGAACATAAAAACCCGATACCAATAAATAGGTCTTAATTGTCTCTGGAGGATGCTCAGGCTTTGGCAAACCTCCAAAGAAAGGGAGTTCCATACCTGAAGGGCAACCTTGGAACTCCCTATTTGTGTTGCAGTAAGTCCTAATCATGATAAAAAAAAATTCCCTAAATTTTCTGGTGTCCTTGAATAGACTGATTAGTTAGGGCAGGAGTGGGGTACTTCTGGAATGTGTGCCAAATCTGGCCTGTGAGGTTTTTTTTATTTGGCCCCTGAATAGGACCCAGTTCCTAGATCTGACCCATTGACCCTCAACCACTGTAAGAGTGAATGTAGGGGGAAGGGAGAAAGGATGGGGCATGATCTGGACACATCCTTCTTTCCCCCATCTTGAACACATCCCTTAAACCTCCCAGCTCATATCCAGCCTGTGGAACTTGTACTAATTTTCAAAGTGGTCTATGAGAGGAAAACAGTTCCCTACCCCTGAAGTAGGGTTTAATTCTGCACCCATTAAAGTCAGTAGCAACATTTTAATTGACCTCAATGGGTGGAGCCCTTAGTGCAGGGTTCCAAGCTTTTTGCATTGTGTGACCTCATTTTAAGACTTAACTATAACCTCATGACCCTCGACAGTAACAACAATAAACAAAGTATTAATAATCAACTAGGATTTTGACTCCCTCTACAAATGGTATAACCCCACTTGCAGAGGTGTAGCTACGTTGGAATGGGTCCTGGTGCAGAAGATGGAATGGGCTTCCCCGAGCCACTTAGCAAGTCTTCAGTGGGTGTTAATCACCCATTTGCCTGTACATTCATTCTACATGGCATTAGGGGCCCCAGGGTCTTGGGCCCCAGTGCAGCGGCACTGCCTGTACCTACCTATTATAGCTATGTCCTTGCCCCTTGGAGTTCCAAGCCACAGTTTGAGAATCTCGGCCTTAGTGATTGTGCACATTTTGTAACAGCGTAGCACTACTATCATTGTTACAGTTAAAGAAAGAACATGCTACCACAATTACATCACCAGTCTAATCAGCCACAAGGGGGCTGAGGCTTATGCCATTCACTGACATGTGGCATGATACACTGAGTATATGACACTGATTTTTAAAGGACTAATTTATAGGGGAGCTAAACAAACAACAGTGTATGTTGTTATAGCTATCTAGTTTTAAAACAGCTTCAGGCTAAAAGACCATATGAGGAAATGTGAGTGTGTTGGCCTCCAATGCAGTGGATAAGATGATGATATCTTTATATACATGTGGTGGCATTAATTAGTACATAATTGAGCAGAAATGTACTCTACATGGAGATTGGGAAAGAGGCTTCATTAGTTTGGAAAAGGTGTCAGTGCTGGATATTCTTGTTACTTTCTAAAAAGCAACAGTGGCTTCTTCTTTGATTTCCTTATTAAAAAGGGATAGGAGGAGAGGTATTTAGTAAGGATAGGATGCTAATTTTAAAGTGAGTAACAGTTTGGGTATAAACTGCTTGACAGTGTCTGTTTACAAGAGTACCTTGAGTAGAATTATCTATTATTATTATTATTATTATTAACAAACATTTATATAGCACCAGCAGTGTACCTGGCACTTTACAAAGTAATAAAATAGACACGGTCCCTGCCCCTAGGGCTTACAATCTGAGAGACAGGAGCTGGGGGAGAGACTTAGGAAGGGGAACAGAGGGAGAGACAAGGGGTCTAACATTCATGAAGATGCGAGGTCTCAAGTGCACGTACTTGGCTTGGTTACGATGAGAATGACAGCAGGCAGGTCCATGTTGCAAGGATAAGGGTAAACCGATCGTAGGTATAGGAATAGTGGCTCAGCAGGATAAAGAGTCAGACAGAGCAGAGCGAAAGAGGTGAGTTTTAAGGAGAGATTTGAAGGTATGAAGGGAGGGGGCAAGGCGGATGTGGACAGGGAGGGAGTTCCAGGCATGGGGGGCAGCAAGTGAGAAGGGACGAAGGCGCTTAGGGGAGCAGGGAAGGCGTGGAAGGGTGAGAGAAGGGACAGAGGAGGAGCGAAGTGCACGGGCTGGAGTATGGAGGGCGATAAGTGCAGAGAGGTAGGGGGGAGCAAGGTTGTGAAGAGCTTTATAGGTGAAGACTAGGAGCTTGTGCAGGATTCGTTCAGGAAGGGGAAGCCAGTGAAGCGAAGAGAGGAGGGGCTGCACATGGTCGAAGCGACTGGCGAGGTAGATGACCCTGGCAGCAGAGTTTTGGACAGAGATGAGGGGAGAAAGGTGAGACCGGGGAAGGCCAGTGAGAAGGAGGTTACAGTAATCGAGGCGAGAGATGACCAGAGCATGAACAAGAGTTTTGGCAGACGAGACAGAGAGAAAAGGGCGAATCTTAGCAATGTTATGGAGGGAGAAGCGACAGGATTTAGCAACAGAGTCAATGTAGGGTTTAAAAGAAAGGGGTGAGTCAAAGATGAAGCCTAGGCTACGGGCTTGGGGGACAGGCAGGATGGTGACTCCATCAATAGTTATTGACAGTGAGGAAGGAGAGGAAGGATGAGGGGGGAAGATAAGGAGTTCAGTTTTAGCCATGTTGAGTTTGAGTTTATGTTGAGACATCCAGGTAGAGATCTCAGAGAGACAGTTGATGAGATGAGCTTGAACAGAGGGAGAGAGAGAGGGAGTAGAGAGATAGAGTTGAGTGTCATTAGCATAGAGGTGGTATTGGAAGCCATGGGAGGCAATTCTATTATAAAATAGAATAATGAATTTCCCCCAAACTTCCAAATCTTAAGCACGATAAAAAAATTTCACCCTTCCCCACCTCCCCCACAAGCCAGCAGAAGAACTAGACAAAGCTTGTATGCTCTGACCAGAAAAAAAACAACAACACTGAAAGATTAGGGTCCCAGGGTATCCACAGTAATGTTGACACATCCCCATACACTTGTATTTTCCTTTAAGATAAAGCCCTAAATACTATGCTAGTCCAATGGAGTATCCTATGATATTGTTCTGGCAAATGGCCTATTCTCAACAGCCCTTTCCTATTAATAGGGGCATTAGGCAGGGGTGCATTTTAGCTCCCTTGTTGTTTAGTTTATATGTGAACAAACTTTTAAAAATACAGCACTGGAATTTCTATCCTCCTAAGGTTCTGTCTACTCACCTTGGGGTATTGTTTTTTGCTGATGATGTTGCTCTAATTGCAAGGACTCCCATTGGGTTGCAAAGAACTTTTCCCCAGTTTTCGGAATCATGTGAACATTATGATTTATTTATTAACCATAGCAAATCTAAAATTATTAAATGGGATAGAAGGTCTCAGAATAACCTATGGTATGTAAAAAATTATAGATGGGAGATGGTGAAGTCTTTTAGATATTTGGGGGTAGTTATCTCATCTAATCAGAGGTAGAAGGACCATGTGTTACGTGTTAAGAACAAAGTTTTTCAATCTTTGCATGCAATTAAGAGATTTCATCATATCTATGCTGGAAGACCAGTCCCAGCAGCAATAAAAGCCTTCCAGATGAAAGTGATTCTCCAGATTGTTTTTGGTGTGGAGGTATGTGGGTTTGCAGCGGACAAGTCAATAGAAATCCCCCTGAGGAAATTGTTGCGGACTTTGCTGGGTCTTCCACCCTCAGTTCCATCTGTCTTCTTAAGGACTGAGGTTGAAATGGAGTCATTGCTGGCAATTATAATAAAACAAATGCTGGTATATTGGTTTAAACGTTTGATGTATAGCCCTTTTCACATCCCTAAAATCTGTTACATAGAAGATTTGATGAGAAATAATCCACTCCAGTCTCCATGGCTTAGGTATAAGACTTACCCTGGATATGGCAGGGTTTGGCTTCTAAACAAATAGAGACATTAGGTTCTTCTCAAATTATTAAAAGTCCTTAGTATTTCAAACGTTAGAAGACATAGGACAGCAAAATGACTTTGCTCTTCTGTGAGAGAGCAAATTAGCACCTCTATATGTCCACTGGAGGCCTGAGACAGATTTGGCACAATATTTGCAGTTGAATTTAAGGCAAACTTGTCACCTCCACCTGACTAGACTGAGACTTCAACAAATGGCCTCTGCAGTGATGGTAGGATGTAGGATGGGAATTCCTATGGGTAGCAGGATCTGCCCATATGGTATGTGTTTGATTGAAAATCTAATTCACTGGAATGCTGTTTCTTTACTGATATCAGGAGGACATTGATAGATCCAATCCTCCCTCAGGCTCTCAATTTTTTTAAAAAGAGCAGCTAATATGGCTGTGCCAGCAGGAGGCAAAAGATATCGTCCAGAGGCTCACTACTTTTGCCTATAGGGCTGATATTAGGAGGAAAAGGTTTCCGATGATGATTTTTAAGAGATTTATTTTTGAAGTTATTATTTTTTGTTATAATTAATGTTAGGTTGATATTCAAATCAAATCAAGTTCTTTATTGTCCAACAATTTTACAACTAATAAAACAACAGAGCAAAGTTAAAACTATAAATCTATGACGTTATAACTAGATCAATCATGGGGTTGATCGCCCAAGAAAAGAGTGGTTAATCTCAAAATATACATCCTATCATACTCACAAAACAGAGTCTTTAGGGCTTATTTCTTGGGAAAAGATCCCCGAGGCTGGAACCAGTTTCCATCCATCTATTCTTAAATCCTATATCAGTTTCCATTCTCTCTGCACCAGCTTAAAAAAGCAGGCCACTGCTTTGGTCTTATCTACATCTGACACGGTGAGCAGTATCATCATCCTTTCCTCTGTAGAGAGGGGCGAATTCTGGAACAGTGGATCTATCCACACAGTTCTGAGAGCAGTATATCTGGGGCAGTGAAATACTATGTGATGTAAAGACTCTATTTCTTGTAAATCACATGTTCAAGTTCTATTGGAGTAAGGGACCTGCTCTCTTCTACCTCTTACTACTGCAGTTTCGATAAGGTCAAAACGAAAGAGAGTTACTAATCTCCTTAAATTAGGGTCTTGTAATTGAAGCAGGTATTGTTCCAAAGCACAGTAGCCTTTAATCCGAGGATATCTTAGGGCGATCTTACTTCCTTCATTGGCTAGCAAGTCATTGCTCTCTTTGAGATCTCTTACTTTCTGTTTAAATTCAGTCCTAGCTGTGTTATAATCGATATGGTCAATATCATTCAAGGAAAGGGCTAGATACTGAGCCAGATTCCTAATCCCCTGCCACCATTTATATTGGACCAGGCCTTGGTGCAACCTTTGCTCGGTATAACACTGCCTGGTAAGCTAATGGCGAGGTCTTCCGTTTTCCTAATTTAAGCCAGAACAGCAATGCTCTGGAGTTAGTTCGGGACTTGACTGTTAGAGAGCCTGTTTCTAGCCGCAACATTAGTAACGGTGTTGTTTTGGGGGCCCTCAAGATACTCCTCAGAAATTTTTTTTGCGGCTGCTTCCGTCTGAGCATATAACTAAAATTCATGAGTTCTGCTCCATAAAGGAGTTGAGGAAGAGCCTTAGCCTCAAAAATGGTAAGTACTTTATCTAATGCTGCCACAGGGGATGCACAGTACAGTCTTAATATTGCTGCAGCTGACTGGGCTGCCTTTGTAGTCCAGCCATCAAAGTTGGCTCTCCACGTTTGTGAGTTTGAAAATACAATTCCTAAATAGGAATAATAAGGTGTCTGAATTATTTCTTGGGAGCCAATCTTCCATCTATATTTAACCCGTGCCGTACCAAAACACATAATTTTAGTGATGTTAACTGAGAGATGGTTATGGAGGCAGAAATGAGTTTGCCTATCTCTGACGATTTAACCTGCAAAACCAGGCAGTTCCTTAGACTTACAGGAATTTGTGAGATAGCTGCCTTTAGTCTAGTCGAGATAAGTGTTATTATTACCCCTCCCGAAGCGCAACCCTTCTTAGCCTCTTTCATCCCTGGGGCAGCATAACTTTGGAAGCCAGCCAGATGAAAAAGATTCACTTCACTTTTGGGAAGCCAAGATGCTTGAAGGCATACAACGTCAAAATTTGCTATAAAGTCAACCCAATTGTTATCACCTAGCCTAGACTTGACCCCTTCAATGTTCCATGACAGACAGCGGAGATTAGGGGCTCTTATGTGTCATGAGGGGGTGGATGCCTGTACCTTAGGAGGAGAGTATACCCCAACCTGGGTGTAGCAAGGGAGCACAGTATCAACAATGCCCCGCCTTGTTGTGCTTGTGACCTGGTGCATTTATGTGCAGCAGATACAGCGTGACTATCGCTATCTGTCTTGAATTTTCTTTTTTCTGCTCTTTGCAACTTTGTGTTGTTGTACTAGAGCTTGCATGTGTTATGGTACCTAGCATTGTTGGCAACCATAGCCGACTCAATACCATGCCCTTCATCTAGCCTTCCCAAGTGAAGTGTTCGTGGTAGTTCTCCGAGCTCATCGAACTTGAGAAGGTTTTCTGTCAGTGATCTGTATCCACTCCCCACGTCTCTCCTTTGAGACTGTGCTGGACTTGTTAGCAGCTCTGGTGTGTCTTCCTGGCAGATAATGCAAAAGTTCCAGTTTGTTGCTGTTGGATGTTATTTGTTTGTAATATGTTAGTTTACCTCTGTGGCAAATATCATGCTTTTATCACAAAAGTGCACAATAGGTTTGCTATGCCACCCCACTATTATAACATCCCCGTGGTTGATCGTGGTAACGTCACGTCTGTTGGGCCGAAAAGAGATTCCCGCCGGGTGTTCACCCCTGGCGGGAATCACTTTGACCACGCTTTCGGAGCTCCGGGCACAGCTCACCAAACAAATCAGTGACAGAGATGGGATTAGTATCTGTGGGTATAAATAGATGGACAGCAGCTCCGGGGGTGGCCGCACCAGCCCTCATCACCCCCCAGGCTGGTTAGTACATCTGAAGTTTGCCTGCCAGATGCTGAAGCTCTATGGTAGCCCTGCTTGCAGTGCTCCAGAAAATCCCAGAATGCTGCTAGCAAAGCGGGCCAGTCAAACCCAAGGCACTGGTCCAGAGTGGCGCTGCTCAGCGGATATATGTTGCAGCTTCACTCCAGGCCAGCCATTGCCCTGGCAAAACCATCGAGTTGCAGATGCCATCCTAGAGAATCAGGCGATCACCCCCCAACTCTATGGTGTGTGAGAGAGTGCTGCATGGTTATGTAAAATGAGCAGTTTGGGGAACCCTCTAGTTTCGTCTAAAGTGGACTCAGGCGGGTCTGGAAGTAGGCAGTCATGGGGGTGCACCCTCAGAGTAGCTCTGGAGGTGGGCTGCCTCCGTGTCAGTCTAAAAACACCCAGTGAGTCAATTCTCAGACCTTTTCTCATTCTTTTAGATGCTACTGCTTCTCTGCAGTAGAGGTAGTGGGGGTTTGCAGGTCAACTCAGATCAGCAATTTATACATACTTTGCTTACCCATAATTAACTGCACGAAGAATGAAGCAATGAAGAAACAGGCTTATAGTTTTTTCCATTGTTGGGTTTTGCCTGTGTAAATTGACTTTTGCCACATCCAAATTTGTTCTGAATGTGGAGCCAATGAAATGACTTGCTTTTCATTTTTGTTTGGTTTTTGCCAATGGTGCATAAAGAAGAGCCTGGAAAAGTACTTGCTCTTGATGCACTGTATATCGGTGGTATCATTAAACTTGAGTTAAAAAGAGAATAGATGTTCCTACTGACTCCAAGATAGTCTAACTACTGAAATGAAACCTTTACAATGTACACACAGCTGTAATTTGTCAATAATATGCATTAGCTTCAGCAATGCAGGCAAGGTTCCCTATCACCCTTATGAGCATGCCATGACTATAAAATAAAGACTGTTCTCACTACAGTTTAGCTCAGGCAGATTTTATTTTAATTTTTTTGTAATCATCACCTTAGGGAAACAGCATACACCAGAGGCAAGTAAAATAGGAACAGTTAATGCTGTTTACAATTTAAGAAAAGCAAAGTTTAGCAAAGTACGGACTTCTGTTTGGCTGAGATCAGTGTTACGTATTTTCTCCAGTGTCTTTTGTTTAAACCATTGGCTAAGCATATTTTTGTTTAATTACAGAGCCTTAAAAAAAACCCTGGTGAAAGTGGCATTGAATGTGGACAACATAAAACAAGTGGTTATGAAATTTTGTAAGAGACATTACTGATGTAGCATTGTAAGCCTCTTGGGGCAGGGATCTGTTTCTAATCATGATTGTTCAGCAACAGGTATATTGCTGGTGCTAATAAGTAATAAAACAACAACAACAACATGTTGCTTTTAAAATACCATGACATATCTATCCATGCTGTAAACAGCATCTTCTTTATTTATCTAAAGGCTGAAAGCAAACAATTCTTTCTTGGCTTTTGGTAAGCAAAGCAGGTATGACTGAAACCAAATTCCGGTGTGGATTCCATTTTTGATGGATCTGGCCATTCCAATCCATTCTGGCAAGACACAGACCAGTATACAATTTGGTCTATATATCAGCTATAATGTTTATTATGCGTGACCTTTGGCCATTGCTTGAACAACAACATCACAACATTAGAAACATCAAATAAATTAGTAAAAATATAAAATAAAATAATAAAACATTAGAGAACAATAATAATACATACATAATTAAAGTCAAAATCAACTTAGGTAAACAGTAAAGTAGTGCAATATAAACAACATTAGGGTTTTCATTCAATGTTTTAGTTAGACATAACTAACAGAAATAAACAAACAATAAAATATGAACTTTGAGAGCATAATTAATTACTGCAAATTTATACCACAACTGCTTATGGGTTTCGAGTCCAAAAAAGCAAGTCGTAGTACGAAAGCTCACAATTTGGTCTGCATTTTGCAGAAAGCCCACACATGTGCAAAATAGCAGCACAGTATAAGGTGCCGCCATTTTGCACAAGTACAGGATGTTACCAGTTTGCATATATGCAGTCTGGCATGCAAGGTGGCTGCGCACTGTGTTTGGATGTTTGCACAGACTTACACCATGGCAGAATTCCTTCCGATGTTTTGAAAATGCAGAAAATGTCTGCAAACATGACATGACTGCTTTGATTCAGCACTAAATGCAGGTTTCATAATCCAGAAGTTGTTGTTATATGTCTTCTCTCAGATAACTGGATATGAAAACTATTTTATCCCTATACATCTCTGGGGGAAAAATAATATAACTAAGTCATGCTGGCTATAGTCCATAGAAATGATTTTTAGATGAGCCACATTATGCCATTGAAATATCAGATCCAACTAAACATGCCAATTAAACACGCTGATATTTAACATAGCATGGTTGTGTGATGGTTGCTGTTTTACCACCCAAATGGCAAAAGAAAACCAGGTATAAATAACACAATTTTGCATCTCTCATTTACTTTGTTGCACACATGACTGGTATGATCTTAGATCAAAAACCAGTTCTTTGGGGGAAAGCTTTTGAGGAGATTTTATCCAACTTTTGTAAAAATGACATTTTCAGTGCTAACAGGCACCTGCAGTTTCTTACCTACGTATCCAAAAATAGATACTGAATGGTGCTTTTTAAAAGCAATGCACAGCAGGTATATAAATAAATCTAACTGTTTGTTAATAGGATTTCAGAACATATTTCTCACACTGCTAGGAAATATTATTGATTTGGATACCTACAGTCTTCCGAGGATATTAAGGAGTCACATTTGAGGTTCAAGCAATGTGAAGCATCCACAATCAGACACTGAAACAATGGGTATTTTCAGACGTGACGGGGCGCCTTTCGCCCCGTCACGGAATCACCCATTTGATTCCCCACCGGAATCCTGCCGTCACGGCCAGCAGACGTGCCCCCACAGTCCCGCCCCCACGCTCCCCCGGCCGCCTGCCCTCTGGGAGACGGGTGGGCGCAGCGGCCAATTTGGCCGCTGTGTCCGATTCCAACCCGTGGTCTGGGCCACGGCCTGGAATTGGTGCCGGTAACTCACGTTACCGGCTGCTGATTCTGGGTCGTGGTTCAGCTAACCACGCTTTCGGCCACGGTCCCCAGATGAGGGCCGAAAGCGTGGTTATTTTGATTCCTGCCGGAGGTTCACTGTGGTGAACCTCTGGCAGGAATCAAACAGACGTTACGGGACCATTCCCCACCACAGGGTATTGTCTGTGGTTGAGCGTGATCTCGTAACGTCTGAAAATACCGAATAAGAAACTCACACGTTTTCTGGTTCTAGAACAAACTTTAAAATCAGGGAGCTAGACTTGCTACAGTTTATGAACCTTCCTGGTGAAACTGGGTTGATTGATGGATTAGAATCAGCATTTAAAATGGGTCCTTACATTTTCTCAGCAGACCCAGATACCTCGATATTTGTGCTAGTCCAAGTGACAGCGTTCGTCAATAGGTGGCCTACAGTCCAAATCAGTTTCTGTGGCCCCTGGCTCCCTGCTGTACACAAACAGCTCAACTAGAGCAGCTGGAGCTGAAATTTGAGCATTGCTCCACCCACTGCTGCTCCCCACATGCCTAGGGTTCCCCACGCTCCTTGGTGCAGCTGCATCCCCTCCTGTTGAGATCAAGAGGGACCCCATTCCACTCTAGCTATCCCATTGCCCTTCCTGGAACCTGACTCAATCTGGTTCCAACAGTATATTCTAGAGGGAAACTTTATTAGCTCCATTTCACAGACTGGAAAACTGAAACTGTTATTATTAGGCATCAGCACTCAGTCCCATGTAGAGTTGGTGCTGATGTGAACCATGCCAGGAGGATGTCCTTCAGGGACAATGCAACCAAGATTTTGTTCTCTTCTCTTCCCTCTCCTAACTAATAGACAACAGTTTCTTCCAGAAAGAAGTATGTAATTCAGCTCCTAGGTCAGTCACCCCTGTAACCCTCTACACATTTTGTAATTTTCATTGCGCAATGGGGCATTCTGGGAGCACTGCCCAATGATTCTTGCTGTCAGATGAGTTGTACAGAGAAAATTAATTATCCTGTGAAGACAGAAGATCCTCCTATCCACCACCCTTAGGATAGATCATTCCTGGTTCTGTAAGTAAATCAGACAATTTGCAGCATACTCCCTGACATGCCCTTTGCCACAGTTTCAGCTTTAATCAGACACTAAATATAAGGCTTAATATTTAGTCACCAAAGAATTAAAAAAACAAAATCAAAAGCAAGAATGCCATTCTTCCCCAAACCTCTTTTTATGAAACCTTGCTGCTGCATCAGAACACAGAAAGATTTTTTTCTTTACAAAATGATGAGAAATTCTGTTCCAGTTATGACAGCAATGTGTGCCTGTAATTTTTTTTCATCTCTTGGCTTATATATTTTATCCCACCGTGTAGCTGACCAGTATGTTAGTTTGTGAAGTTAATCCTTTGTGATCCATTGTTGACACATTTGTCTGTTCTGGTAGAGAGGGCTTCTAGCAATTCCCTCTGAGCACCATCTCACCTAGAAATGGAGGCAGTCGAAGAAGCCAGCTGTGATGCTGAAGATGGCAGTTGTGTAGCAAGTGGCAACACTAAGCGACAAGATTGAGTGGGGGAGGGGGGAGGTGAGAGGGAGAGTCCTTACTTTCTTCTCTTTTTATCTGTTTCAAGTCTGTTCTGATTATATTCCTTCCATTTCTTTTCCACTGGGAATTTTAAACACATTTTCTCCAGAATACAGAAATTCATGAAACTGTCCACACAGAGGTGCTCTGATGTATCTTTGCTAAATATAGACACTTTGTGCCTGTTCCCTTGGGACTCTCTTTTGGAGGTTTCAAAGGCCGTTTTTAGATGGAATGTGCCCATGCAGGTCCACCCATTCACCATGCATCCAGACGCCTGTCTGAAGGCAGCGTGGGGGTGTGTGTGCACACCCATGATCCACATACCGCCCACTCATGCCCACACATGGAGCATCAGGAAAAATCCGGGATGCTCCCAGCAGGGGCAGACCAAACCCTGCACACCCATAGCACACCCATCCCTGGCCCGTTTGATTCCCCCCACTCACCGGATGTATGCCGGCACTCCATGCAGCGCACACAGACCTGCTGCCCAGCCATGGCCATATAAAAACAGCCAGTGTGAAACAGCCAAATAGGAACAAATTTCAAATATAAGAAAATCATTTTCCTTCTGTGTTTCAAGAGTAATTTTTAAAAAAAAAATTTTTTAGCAGCAGAGACCCGCTGCAGGTTAAATCATTGTATGCCATTGCCTGCCTCACCTGTAGGCATCAACACTGAGGGAAATACAATCAGTATGGGTATTTTCAGACGTTACGAGATCACGCTCAACCACAGACAATCCCCTGTGGTGGGGAATGGTCCCGTAACTTCTGTTTTGATCCCTGCCAGATGTTCACCACAGTGAACTACCGGTGGGGATCAAAATAACCACGCTTTCAAGGGGTATTTTCAGATGTGATGGAGCCTGTATTGGCCCCATCGCGGAAACACCCATTGATCCCCTGCCAGGATCAAACCGGCTCATCCAACAGACAGAATCGGGGAGGGGGCGGGGCTGCGCAGCTCAACGTGAGGCCGTACAGTCCCACCTCCCCATGCTCCCTAGGCCGCCCACCCTCGGGGCATTGACCACGGCCCGAAATCCCGCCGCTGGTTCCAGGCTGTGGTCCGGGGACAGATGAGATGATCCCCCTGATCACGGGCGGGAATCACATTGAACATGCAAATGGAGATGGCCTGGGCAGGACCTCCGTTTGCTTGTTCAATGTGATTCCCCCTCGTGATTCACGGGGGTGAACATCTGGCGGGCGGCTTCCGTTCGCCCCAACAGATGTTACGAGACCACAATCATCATGTGGGAATTCCCTGTGGTTGAGCGTGATCTCGTAATGTCTGAAAATACGCGAGGATGGTCCGGGGACCATCCCCGAAAGCGTGGTCAAAGTGATTCCCGCCGGGGGTGAACTCCCGGTGGGAATCACTTTTTGCCCCCAACAGATGTGATGTTACCACGCTCAACCATGGCAGGATTCACCATGGTTGAGCGTGGTAACATCTCGTCTGGCCCCTGACTACAGCCCGGAATCAGTGGCCATGTTTGCCGACAATTCCGGGCCGTGGTCAATATGCCTTGGGGCGGGAGCCACAGCTGCATTGGTCGCAGCCCCCGCCCATCTCCCAGAGGGCGGGCGGCCTCGGAAGCGTGGGGGGGTGGGGCTGTGCGGTTGCACGTTGTGCCACGCAGCCCCCCCTCCCCGATTCCCCAGCGGAATCATTTGGGTAATTCCGTGATGGGGCCAATAGGGCCACCGTCACGTCTGAAATCACCCAGTATGATGTACATTCCTAGGCCATGCTTCTTACTGAGATGCTCCAATTATGTCTTGGGACTCTCAAAGACTTGAATTCATAAAAGTGAATCTTTTAGAGATTTCACAGGTGGTCTCAGAGCTCTAGAGTAGTAAAGAATGCATTTAGGCTCAAACGTGTTGGTATCCTCTACAGATGCAGAACAAAATATGATTTCACCCTGTTGAACTAAAATGTGAGCACAGCTAAGCCCCAATCCTTCAAATACTTATGTGTGCATAGTGCCAATGAATTGAACTGTCTGTGTAAGTATTTACAGGATCAGGGTCCACATCTGAACATATACCTTTATTACTGTTACTTTAGCCTCTCTCATATCCCTTGAACAACCTGCTTGTTCAATCCCAGTGCCATAACCCAACATTAAGCCAGCCTGTAATGTTTTTGAGCCAATGATGTTCTTCTGTTACACATATACCCAGAATTACATTTGGAAAACAGTGCCAACATGAGTGCAAAATTGCTGCCAGAATGAGGGGCATGTTCTTTGGGCATCATTGGCTCTCGGAATTTCTCATGGTGCACCAGGCATCTACCAGAGATGGCTGCAAGCTAGTGTATGCATTGCTCACCATAAGTTGGCCATGGCTGCACAAGGTGGAGTCTCCAAGAGCAGCACAACCTGAGCCATCTCAGGTCTGGGGTGACCAGTGTCTGGCTGTAATATGCATGTATATAATACCTTAGACATGATACAACCACATGGTCTTAATGATATGTTAGATGTGTTAGAATAACAATTAAATTAGGATATCTGTAGTTAGTCCACTGTTCTCTTTGACAATATAGCCTAACCATAATATACGATCCATGGTGCTGGATATGTTAGAATGAGAATAGTTTAGCTATACTGTAGGCTGAGTTGCCTTGAACGCACACAGAATGGCGCTAATTTAAGGAGCCATATTTCCTAGCCGGATTGAGTTTAGTTCCATACGTAACACTAGTTATACACGTGATAGGCCCCCGGTATATAAGTAGTTAACATTGTCATCATTCACGCTGCTTCAGTTTAAATGGGAGAAAGTTGAAAAAGAGTCCTTGAGTACCGTAGAGCTGGACAAGTGCTTTACAAGCTAGGCGAGGTAAAAAGATTTCTCTTTGATTATAGCCCGTTTTTGAGTGCTTTAAAAGAAAGGGAGGTGATATTTAGCGGTATTGCTTTCAGTCTAATAAGAATGTTTTATAACATACTTTTAGACCAAGTGGCAACTTTAGTTCAATTGATACAGCAAAGGAATCTAGATTTTATCCGAGCTGTCTACATTAGCTGACGCTCCGCTACAGGTTTTTTTTGTCATTATTATTAGTTTAACTGGGTGATAATCTATTCAAATAAGTTTATTAGATCCTCCCTTTCTTATGTTTACTAAGGCCCTGAGGAAGTTACATTTGACTCCAGGACCTACAAAACAAAGCTGATTACCACTATTGAGAGAGAGAGAAAAAATCTCAGGTAATTTTACTTTAGGAAGGGTAGGTTTATGTGTAACTACCCATGATTACTATGTTTATTCAATCTTGGTGTAAAGGAGGTTCCTCAGGTCATTATCTATCTATAGATGATACAATGTGACATTTCTGAAAATTGTTTTATTTATTTGTGTATACTTACCAACAATTATAGATGCTGCCTTTATTAGTCATTCTCTAGAGATCTATTTTGTTGTACAGTTGAAATATGTTTATGTATCCTCTGACATTAATACTATTTCTGATTTGGTGCATTTCTAGATTATATATTTACCATGTACCAATAAGACGACAAGAGTACCCCTGAGGAAGCCAGATTGCCTGGTGAAACATTGGGTCCATCTTGCGCACAATGCTTATTGTGCTTTAAATATAATTTTTGTCTCTTTTGTATTAAATTGTGAACACTTGTTTACTCTTTGTAGCAGTAGTTTTGTTGTTGTTTTGTAATATGCATGTGCCAGAGATGTCTAGGCAACTGTTGTTTCAAGATAGCGAGGTATGTGTCAGGAATTACCAAGAAGAGACATGCTTTGGGGAGAAAGTTTGGGATGAGGTTTATTGTTACCTGAAGAAGACTGGGGTGTCTTCTTTGTCATGTTATATGGGAGGGGGAGGAAACTTCCATGAATGCAATCGTGGCTCTGTTGTCACAGGAATTAGCACGCGTGAGACTGTGCTATTTTGCTTTTATGCCACGAGAACACCCGTCCATGGGTGAAAACAGACATGACGCTAACTCCACTTTAACACCACTTTAACATTTCTTATGCCTAGGGCACAAATACAGCCCTGCAACATGAATAAGAAACGTTAAAAAGCTGTGAAAGTGGAGTTCACGTCATGTCTGTTTTCACCCCTTGCAAGAGTTACATTTGGGGACCCGTTCATGTGTGAGTGCTCTCATGGAATAAAAGCGGAATAGCGCGTTCTCATGTGCACTGATTCCCGCAATAACAGAGCTGTGATTGTGAAGATCCCGTCCCCCCCATCCCATTTAACGTGACAAAGCGCTCCAAGTACCACACAGGAGTCTTGATTTACCTCAGTTGTGATGCAGTGTGCAGATGTAACTACACTGGATTCAATGAGGGGATACTGCATAAACAAAAGAACAATCGGAGACTGAGGATGTAGCTTCTGTTCAAAGCTAGGCAAAAGCTCTATCTACTTAGATTTTCCAAAAGTTAATACTCATTTGAGAGTATCTCATCTTCTCTTCAGATGAGGGAGAGCCTCTGTTTTCATAAAGGGTGAAATTGAAAGGAGTTAACAAATTCCAATTGACTTCATTCAAGCCAGCATTACCACAGGGGAGTAATTCTGAAGAAAAGTGGACGATAATGTCAGGAGACAACTGAAAGCTGATAATATCCTTCTCCTTCTCCATTCAGATGGCCAGTCATCACCAGTGGCATAACTTTGGGCTAAGTGTTGAGTGGGTGGTGGATACACCTCCCACGCAAAGATGCCATGCCTCTGACCCAGAAATGCCCAACAACACTGAAATCATTAGAAAACTAAACTCTGAGGGTGAAAACAAAAGTGATGGCTCCCACCGCCACCATGGACTTACCTGGGTGGTGGTGGGAGCTGTCACTCCGGCTGGGAGCCAGCCTGACTGCTGAGCAAAAATAACGACAGCCGGCCCATGGAGGGGGCAGAAGATGCATGGATGTGCGTCTTCCTAGCCATGGCGCCCTCCCTGCTGCTCTGGACTGGGTCAATGAAAGCCTGCTTTACTCCGGGTCCAGGTGGCAGATCCCAACCATGGGTGGAGCTCGCCCGTGCTGTGACTCAGCGATTTTGCCTAGTCACAGTCTGGGCTTGCATGCACTATGGTCAGGAGCTAGATGGTGCTAACATCTGGTGGGTCCCTTTCAACATGACGGCGGCACCCTGTTTAACCTGCACTAAAGCAGGCTAAACCATGCTGCCATCACATTTGAAAATACCGAGATATCTGAAACTGTAAAAAACATTTATTGTTGTGGAAGGGTTTATTATTCCAGAATTTGTATGTTCCCCATCTATCCATTTGCAGGATGGATCAAATGAATGGCATACAGATTTCAAATTTATGCTTAGTGGCCAAGCAAGAGTAGACTTCTACTTACAAATCACACATAGGGCAACCAGAAACCCTACTCCCTTCAGATCCCCACTCTGCTTTGAAGGCACTCCTGTGTCATTTTAAATGAGGTGGGCAGAACTCACACAATTGTTTTAAAAGATGGTTCACACAAGAAAGTATGGTGTGGGAAAGATGAATGGTAGCGAAAAGAAACCTTTTAAGTCTCAATGTCCTGTTATTCAAAAGGCAACATTTCCCTGTGTTTCATATGTCCTAACCAGGTCTGCCCGAAGGGTCTTCTCCCTAAAGTTCCAGTAAGACATCCCCTTCTCTATCCCAAACCCCTTATCCTGCAATGCAAAGTGAAGGTGTTTCAATTTTTTCATCACAGAAGTTGCTTCCAGACATCCTTTCTGCCACACTTTCCTCCCACTAAATTCTACCCGAAGCACTGAGCTGCTGGAAGCTCTTTGTCTGGGACTCAAAAGTTTGGGAGGGATAGAGGAGTTCATGTCCCCTCTACTTTGAAAATCAGAGGGGTTGTACCTCTGTCCTCCTCCTCCTCCTATGATTAGATTACACCCATGGTCATCACCTTCATGCTTTCTGAATAAGACAGACCCCTGGTGAAGGGGAGCTGTGAGAGGTGGCAAGAGTGAAGTCATTTTAATGAAGTCTCTATTCTTGAATGGTTTTCTCTAGGAATCCTGCATACACCACACAGGACTTCAGATATGCTTTTGCAGCCAGACCCAGCTCTTACTCATTAGTTCTGCCAAGTTTAGGAGCCAAATCATAACCCTCCACAACAACAGGGAAGGCATCCGTCTACAGGATAAAGCCTGATGGTTTTATTAATCTTACTTGCCATTTAATTTGCCTTTTTATTAGCATTTCTACTATTCTCAGGCTTTGCAACTTGTTTTTTGGACCATTTACAAAAAACTAAATTGGAATCCTTCTTCCTAAAAGATTTAATAACACTGAAGCATTAAGGGTAGGATCCAAAAGTCCTTGCTTTATTGCAAATTTAGAAAAAGGTGTGGGGGTTTTCACAAGCACTAGCAGAACAATTATCTCAACAGATTGGCTTAAGGAGAAAATTACATTTTCTCCAGAGGCAGATATAGGCAGGATAAATAAAATGAAAGCAGAAAAAAAATCATTCCAGAGATCTGATTTAACACCAGGTTAAAGTGAATTTCACGAGGCAAAGGGAGTTTTGCCAAAACAGACAAGAAAAAAATGAACAGAAGTTTGAAGTTCAAAGCTGGGAAAGAGTAAAAAATGGAGCTGAATTTATATAGTAGAGACAAGTCTAGCACTGGCCTAAAGTCACAGATTGCTACAATTTCAGCAATGTCCCTTTTGCCAGGGGCACTGCAGGTGGGCAGTGTAAGCCCCAAAGTGGTCAATGCTGGCTGGGGTAGACATGGTCAGGCATGCAATGAACCTACCATGGCTGTGCCCCTTTGTTGTGCTAGTGGAACTACAAAGGGTGTTAACAAACAAGACAATAGCACGCTGGAGTTCAGGTTTGGAGTCCAGGTTTGGTCCATGCATCCTGAACTCACATGTTTAGTGTGTAGAGCCTAAAAAATGGGCATCCCCTTGCGTGTATAAGCAGCCCCCACAAGTTGAGCATGACAAACCTAATACATGGGCATGTGTTCTTCCCCACCACGCTCCATCTACCAATCCTCTCCCCTTCCCAGTATCCCATCCCCCATCATGACTCACAGTTGCGATGAACCATGGGAAGAAGAAGCTGCACCAACTGTTTCTTTCTTCCGGGCTATTATAACTCCTGGAGAACATATGTGGAAGCAGAGTTGCCCAATGGTTAAAACTTAAAAGCAACTAATATTTTCTTATCTTTTGAAAGTAACTATTTTTGCTTGCAACAAGCATGAGGGAGTCAAAGCGCCATATAAAGCTATTGCTACAGGTTGTTTGCCAGGGAAAGGCAAATGGCTACGGATTATGTCTGAGGGTACTGTGGCCTCCCAGGGTACAGGGCCCAGAGAAATTGGGGGTGATGGATACTGTGGCTTTTGCTGACATTTGGGTGAGGCCTGTCATGGCCTCACGCCTACTGTTTCCATTAGGGATGGGCGAACAGAACGCGGTTCGAATGTTCGGACGTTTGGTCGTTCGGTTTGAAACCCAAGTTCGGGTTCGATGGTTCGGTTCAGCCGAGTTCGGTTTGGCCGAACTTGGCCAAACATTCAAAAATAGCGCTATCGAAACCGAAACGAACCCAAAACCGATTTTTTGGTCCTGAAAAGACGTTTTTCTCGCCCCTGAACGCATCCAAACTCGACCAAACTGTTTGGTCATTCCAGAGTTCGGTTTGGATGTTTGGTTCAGATGTCTGAAAAGACTGAGTTCGGTCCGAACTCCGAACATCTGAACCGTGTTCTCCCATCCCTAGTTTCCATCTGGTGGAACTGTTTCCCAGAGATTTTCCTGCTATTCCTCCATACTCTCCTGGCCACCTGTCAACAAGAACACCCCCCCCCCCCATTTATTAGATAATAATAAATGGAAGCCTTTTTTCACACAGCTGTGTAAACACACGCACACACACACACACACACACAGTGTCACGGATGGGGATGTTTGTGCTAGTATTGGAGTTGATTGCCAGCACGAAGCACCCTGGATCTCTCCAGTTACACACTGACCACTCCCCAGTGCCCCTGTTCTGGGACCAGCTGAACAGACCAGAACAGTGCATAGTGGGAGAGATCCGGGATGCCTTGTGCTGGCACATCAATCACCACCAGTGACAGTTTAATGAGTTTAACAACAGTTTAGTTACAGTTCTTTTTGTGTTGTCAATAAAGCTATTAAAAATGTTTCCTGTGTGTCACTGTGTTTTCCTCTGGTCCATCTGGCCCACCACCAGCACCGGGATGGCATACTTTCCCTCCTTGGGCTCCAACTCTCCCTCCCATGCTATTTCCCGCCCTTTCCTTTCCCTGTGTGTTCCCTATTGACATTTTCAGGCTAGCTGTCTGAAGTCCTGAACCTCTGCATTTTCTTATTGGCATTTGCCAGCTAGTCAGGTCTAAGAATGGCAACAGGAAATGCAGAGGCACAGGCATGCTACAGGCTACTATGAGCCCCTCCCCCACCCTCAAGTGCAAATGCTTCCAACCCCTAGTCTCCAAAGTAACTTGTTGCTATGCCATACTGCGATTCTCCATGCCCTGCCAGGTGCCCCTTTGCCTTCATGGGCAAAGGAGTCTTCACTCTCCAACCCCCTTGGTCTCCTCTTCAAGGTCCCCCTTTCCTTCCCTTCCAACCCCAAGCCCCAAAGTGGCATATCACTATAACATACTGCCGTTCTCTAAGCCCTCCCTCAAACTTTCCTCATTTCCCAAAAGAAGCATAGAAACCATGGATTATATAAAGAACTGTAACAAATAAATAACTTTTAATGAAGTTTTAAATAAACAGTGTAAATTTAGGCTGTATTTAGCAGTGGCAGCAGCGGGAGGGGAGAGGGAAGATGCGGCAGCCCAGAGGAACCAGCCGACGGGAAAAGAGCCGGTGTGAATGGAGATCTGCCGCGGCTTCTCTCGCGCATGTCATGGCAGTAATTAGTAAAAATTGGGTAATTACTAATTACATGCCAAGGTCCCCCAAAAGCAGAAGAAGCTGACGAGAAGTGAGGGGACTTGGCATGAAAGTAGGGTTGCCGGGGGGCACTATCAGTCTCAGGGATACTGAAATAAGGGGCATCCATTATCTTCCATGGAGCTATGGTGTTCAGAATATGGGATATCCATTATGCACTGTTATTATTTTATTATTTATATAAATAAGGGATGTTTATTATGTTTTATAAAGATATAAAGATCTGAAATCAGGTATGCTCTCTTAAAATAAGGGGCACCTGTCAACCTTACATGGGTGAGCTAGAACATGCCATAGGTAGGCAGAAGCATGGGATCTGAATGGGAAAGAGTATGGGTTTTGGAGTTGGGTTTACAGAGGCCTTGAGAACTGAGATTGGAGGATCTAAGAAGAATGTGAGAAATAGAGGCAAGAACCAGTGGTCGCCACAGAAAGATGATACAGGGCTGCAGACCACAGTCAAAATGGGATAGATGCTTGTTGCATGTCCTGCTCACTACCCCCCAAGCAGCGGAGCAGGTGGCTCTTGGTCAGAGGGCCCCCGACCCTGTGATGGTGCTGTTAAATGCGAGATTGGTGACTAATAAAGCAACAACGGTGCCACCAATCTCCTAGGTATCACGAAAAGCTGGCTGGACAATGAATTGGGGCCTATTCTGGCTGATCTTGTTCCGGCTGGGTATTCCATGCAGCACCAGCTGCAGTTGGAGGGACCGGGGGGATTGGGGTGGGGTGGTGTAGCTATGATTTTTAAGGAAGGATGGTCTGTGAGGAGGTATCCTGTGCAATTGGGTATCGAAGGTCTCCATCTGGGTTTTTCCAAGGAGGCGTTGTTCTCTTACCCCCTAGGCCAGATAAGGAATACTGTTTTGCTTAGGCTTAGAGATACTCCTAGACAAACTGACTTGGCAACAGTGAGGCAGTCATTGCATCTTAGAGAGTATATAACGTATCTACCAAATTGGGGCGAGATCGCCTATTACTTGAAAACAAAGACCTCAGCACACGGGAGATAATTGTTGATGTGTGCACAGCTAAATGCCCTGCCATCAAATGTGCTACAGGGCCGATTACAAAGAATTAAGTTTGAGGACAGGCTATGTCCTTTTGACAACCTGGAAGTGGAGACTGTCCAACATATCTGCTTTACTTGCCAAATGTATAATTCCATTAGAATTCAATATTTTTCTTCTCTTTTATTGAAATATCCAGGAAGAATTAATTTAAATTTACTCTGGTATGCTCTCAATGCTCCCGAGTTCATGGATGATACGATAATTTTTTTGACCCAGGCTTTTGTCACTAGGAATAGATTTATGAAATCTAAATCCCTGGAGGAGGCGATGGAGGGCACTCATGACACAGAGGAAAAGCCCAGTGGGCTATATTAAACCTTGCAAGGAGTCACTGGCTGACTGCTGCAAGGATAAAGTAAATTGTGAAATTTCGTTCTTATAGTTCTACTTATTGGATCAGGATCTCAAATCTTTAAAATGTATTGGCTGGGCTGTTGAAATTGACACACCGGTGGTGATGACGCATGGTTTTAACAAGTGGATTCTGTTCTGGAGTTTCATATTAATATGGTTTTTATTATATGTGGTAATCATCCCTCCATGGTTTTCTGGATGGGTTCCTGCTCTTTTGATGTTGTATCGGTTGTAGTTATGTAACATTATGTTTTTATATTTTCTGTATTTGGTAAAATTGCAATTGCCCTCGGCCATGCAAATAAACTTTCATTCATTCATTCATTCATTCATTCAAGGTCTCCATCTTGTGTTTGATTTGGCAGGGGACAGTTTGGGAGTGCTGCTGGTATACCGTGCACCTACCTGTGCAGCAGCCTCCCTGCATGTTCTGGTAGAGGTGGTGTCGGGGGTGGTGTTGTGGTCCCAAAAGACAATAATTTTGGTGGACCTCAACATTCATGGTGACGCTGCTCTTGGGGGAGCTGGGTCATGAACCCATTCTGCCATGGCAACCATGGGCCTGTCCCAGATGGTTATGGGCCCAACACATCAGGGAGGACACACCTTGGATGTTGTGTTTTGCACCGGCCTTGAGGCAGGTGTTTCATTAGTGGGGGAGATATCAGCTGTGCCCTTGTCATGGACAGACCATTACCTCTTTCAGACTTCGCTCCTAGAGCACATCTGCCCCCGGAAGGGTGTTGAGCCGATTTGGATGGTTCGCCCCCGGAGGATGATGGAACAGGAAAGGTTCCAGAATTCTCTGGGGAAAATACCCTCTGACCTTGACGACCATCTCATCGATGACCAAATAGATTGCGGCAGTTTACGAGCTGATTCCGTGAATATGTGTCACGGGGATCGAGGTCCCCCTCTCTCTCTCTCTCTCTCTCAGGCTGTCCCCCAAATGCCCACCAGGCCAGCCGCAACCCAATTGCCTGTACCCACGTGGATTCCCACGTGATCAGAAATCCTCACTGCAATCAGGGAGCTTTCAGAGGTCCACACCCCCAGAAATGCCTCCCCTTGCTCTCCCAGCTCAGCCGTAACTCAGAGAACCTTCTCTGGCCACCCGTAGCTTGGAAGACTTCACAGTGGGGTTGTCTTATATGAAAAAGATCCGTCTAGGCTCTCACCTAGATAGAGTGCCCCCTTAATAAACCCCCCAAGACCAAATAAACACACAAGCATGCTAGGTTTGGTTATAAAACATATATTCAATACATACAAGTACAAGGCTGTTGATCAGGTAGTGCAAGTCAATAAATCAAATATAAAACCAACGCATTCTAAAATACACTGAATTTCCCTAACTGTCCTCTTACCCTGAGGCTCAGTCCAGATTGGGTCAGTGATTCTTGGCCTGGATGTTGAGGCCGGGCCCCTTCCTTTAGCGCACTGAAAAGTCTCTAGTTCATAGTGGTTGTGCAGCCTCTCCAGTGAGCTGCTGTCCCTTTGCTGGTCAAGATGGAAGAGTTTTTCTCAAGATCCTGTGTCTTCACCTTGTTTGCAGGGGCGTGGGTCACTTCCTCCTGCTTTTCTATTGTTATTTCAATGTCCTTGTAAGTGGGTTGCTATCCCCTCACCTGGGCAACTGATGGCTTGTTTTGTCAGACAATGAGTTTTTCTGTCCCTCTACTTTACCAAGCCAGTTCAGCAAGGTGATAAGGCTCACATTCTTGTAATCTTTAGCTGTCCTTCTTAGTAGCTAAATTTACCCCCAGTACCCCAAATTCTGTGTCCCATTACTCCAAATGTCTGTGCTGCCCCCTTTTCCCCATGACACTATGCGGGCAGTAAAGAGGGAGTTCTTTGCTGCCCTCGTACCGTCTGCAAAATCCTGTCCAGCGGAGCTGTTCCGGGTAGTGCGGGGGCTGGTCAGTCCGGCCTCCCTCAATCTTGGAGTGGAGTCATCTAGTGCCCACTGTGACATGTTTGTGGATTATTTTGTGGACAAAATTGCTCATATTCACCATGCTTTTACACTAGGGGAACCAGAGGTTATGGAAGCCCCATCATGTCTGGTTTTCTGGGATCAGTTTCAGTCGGTGACACCCGCTGAGGCGGTGGATGTTCTAGGGGGAAGTCATGGCCACTTCTTGTGAATTAGACCCTTGCCCGTCCTGGCTGGTTAAGATCTGCCGGGAGACACTGGGGCCAGTGCTGGCTGGGGTGGTCAATGCCTCCCTGCGGGAGGGCAGAGTGCCGGGCTGTCTCAAGGAGGCAGTGGTGCGGCCTCTGCTCAAGAAACCATCACTTGATGCTGGCTCCCTTGCCAGTTATCAGCCTGTTTCTAACCTTCCCTTTTTAGGGAAGGTTGTTGAACGGGTAGGTGCTCGGCAGCTGCAGGGGCATCTTGATCGTATCGGTTTTCTTGATCCCTCTCAGTCTGGGTTATGGCACCAAGGCTGTGTTTGTGGCTTTGGTAGATGACCTGCACCGAGATATGGATCGGGGTAGTTTGACCCTGCTGATCCTGTTAGATCTATCAGCTGCATTTGATACCATTGATCATGAGATGTTGGTGACGTGCCTGTGGGACTGTGCAGGAGTGGGCAGGACAGGACTGTTCTTGAATGGTTCTGCTCATTCCTGACTGGAAAAGCCCAGCGGGTGGTGCTTGTCATCATACCGAGACCTCTCATGTGGAGTTCCGCAGGGTTCTGTTCTGTCCCCTCTCCTGTTCAACGTGGATATGTAGCTGCTCGGCGAGGTGATTAGGGGGTTTGGTGTATGGTGTCATCAATATGCTGATGACACCCAACTGTAGCTCTCTTTTTCAACAGACCCAGGCCTGGCAGTCTCGGTGCTTACTCGGTGCCTGGCAGCTGTGAGGGATTGGATGAGGGCTAATTGACTGCGTCTGAATCCTGACAAGACGGAGGTGATGTTAGTGGGTAAGGCGATAGAATTGGCAGCCCCCATCATTGATGAGGTCTGTCCTCCATTGACCTCACAGGTACGAAGTCTAGGGGTGCTCCTCGATGCGCAGCTCCACCTGGATCTCCA
>QEPC01000643.1:2618865-2727030 GCA_003113815.1 Sphenodon punctatus
GTGGCTTTGTGTATGGGGGCTGTTGGGGTGGAAAGGGCCCTGCTGGGGTGCTCCACTCCAGTGTGTGTGTGTAGGGGACGGCTGATGGGTGGCTTTGTGTATGGGGGCTGTTGGGGTGGAAAGGGCCCTGCTGGGGTGCTCCACTCCAGTGTGTGTGTGTAGGGGACGGCTGATGAGTGGCTTTGTGTATGGGGGCTGTTGGGGTGGAAAGGGCCCTGCTGGGGTGCTCCACTCCAGTGTGTGTGTGTAGGGGACGGCTGATGGGTGGCTTTGTGTATGGGGGCTGTTGGGGTGGAAAGGGCCCTGCTGGGGTGCTCCACTCCAGTGTGTGTGTGTAGGGGACGGCTGATGGGTGGCTTTGTGTATGGGGGCTGTTGGGGTGGAAAGGGCCCTGCTGGGGTGCTCCACTCCAGTGTGTGTGTGTAGGGGACGGCTGATGGGTGGCTTTGTGTATGGGGGCTGTTGGGGTGGAAAGGGCCCTGCTGGGGTGCTCCACTCCAGTGTGTGTGTGTAGGGGACGGCTGATGGGTGGCTTTGTGTATGGGGGCTGTTGGGGTGGAAAGGGCCCTGCTGGGGTGCTCCACTCCAGTGTGTGTGTGTAGGGGACGGCTGATGGGTGGCTTTGTGTATGGGGGCTGTTGGGGTGGAAAGGGCCCTGCTGGGGTGCTCCACTCCAGTGTGTGTGTGTAGGGGACGGCTGATGGGTGGCTTTGTGTATGGGGGCTGTTGGGGTGGAAAGGGCCCTGCTGGGGTGCTCCATTCCACTCAGTTGTGGGAAATGGAAAGGGCCCTGCTGGGGCATTCCACTCCAGTGTGTGATGCTCCTCCCAAGAGTCTGCATTGGAAACCCCTAGCCTCTCCTGAGCCCCAGTCTCGGCCTCAGACCGTGGTACCCTCCTCCACCATCTTGCGCTCCGAGGAGGAGGATGGGGGTGGTGGTGACTGGTGAGTGACTCACGCTGAGCCTCCCGATCATCACCCTCCTGCTCACACACACAGCCCCCATCCCAAGAGATTTGGGTGGCGTGGGAGAAAGCAAATCACAGTGAAAGCCCCTGCATCACCTCTACCTACGAGGGGGCCGGTGAGCTGTAGTGCAGAGCCATGATAATATAATGCCCACGACCCGCTCAACAGCAGGGGCTTCAAAGTGTGAGGGAAGTTCAGGGAAGGCTAGGGGTTTCCAACACAAACTCTTGGGAGGAGCGTAAGAGGGTGAAGGAGTGTGTGTGTGTGTGTGTGTGTGTGTAACTGTGTGCACATGCACATGCACTGTGCATGCCGTACGCCCCACAGGAATATGATGGGGTTCCCACAGAGGAACCCCGGTGGGACTCTGAAAAAGCTCCTACAAGAGCTCTGTATAATATCGCCAAAAAAATACCTCCTTGCCCTTCCTGGTGGAATGGGGTCGAAGGAGGTAATAAATCATCGTTGGCCAGCAGACATCGGACATATAAATTTGCATGGGACTGAAATAGTAGAATCTCTACTACTTTTCCCTGGTGGAGCGGTTGGACTGGGAAGTTGCCAAGGGCTGGTGCTGTGGGCTCATCAATGTCACCACTGACCGAATTGCAGGCTGATGTAATTGCCTGAATCTTGTCAGGATGTACAGGGGTGCAGGGGGGTGAAGGTAGCAGGAGATGATATCCAGGGCAATCATACATTATCAGGCCCCACGTCAAGGGTATCACCCTCCGTGAACCCAAGAAAGGGAAGGTTAGTCTTGACAAAGACCAACTCTTCCACAGTCCTCGGGTCCATCTTGGCACGATGTGGGCTGACGATGTCTCCCACCACACTGAATACCCGCTCCGATGAAACACTCATGGAAGGAGACGAGATGTATCGCAATGCTACCTTTGCAAGCGGGGTCCACACCTGCATTTTCTGTGACCAGTAGGCCAAGGGGTTGGTGTCAGCAGTGCAGGTGGGCTCAGCAAGATATTGAAAGACTTATATCTCTGCCATATCCTGTTGCTCCGGTTCACCACTGGCACCTCCCTCCTCTGCCGCCAAGTTCACCAACCCAGTAAACAACAAGGTGGATCGGCCCCCACTTGCAACCCCTGTAGAAACAATAGTTACCCCTGCACCAGGCAATACTGTCGCACCTCATTGATGAGCTCGACCCTGTTGCTCTTGAAGGATTCGACGAACATGGCCATGGTCTTCTTGACCCGAGGGTAGAGTAGCGTGGCTAGGAAATGTGGCTGACTCACTTTCAAGGTATCGAAATACATATTCAGTCCATCTACCAATCTTTTTGCCAGTGCCTTCACAGGCCCATGCAGGTCAGTTCGAGAGAGCATGGCTCGCATCCGTCGAAGCAGGATCATGAAGAACGTCATCACTTGGCTCAGAGTGGAGAGGTCCGCGATAACCTCCACAGTAGCCTGGTAAAACAGCTCCAGAACCTGCATCAGCTGCTCCACCACTGACCACTCCTCCCCGGTCAATGGTGTTGCTCCAATGATCTGCGTCAAGCAAAAGGCATGCAGCACCTCCTTCTGCTCCAGGAGATGTTGCAGCATCAAGAAGGTGGAGTTCCACCTTGTGGCCACATCCTGTACCAGCCGGTGAAGTGGGGAGCCCAACTCCTCCTGCTTCTCTCGTAGTGCCCGGTTTGTTGAAACTGACCAATGGAAGTGTCCGGCAATCTTCTGGGCAGTTTCAAGGAGGTCATCCAAGCCCTCCGTTCCACCTAAGGCACCCTGAACCACAAGGTTCAGGAGGTGCGCACCACAGCGAACATGAGCGTAGCCACCACGAGTAATGGCTGCAATCATATTTGGGGCATTATCGGTTACAAAGTAACCAACCTTGATGTTTGAACCTTGGCATCAGACCCACCCATCCAGCATGCCGTTCACCACTTCGAGGATTTTATTAGCTGTGTGCTGACTGTCAAGCGCCTGGGCATGTAACAATGCCCAACAATGCTTTCCAGTTGACACCGCTCCACCAGTGCTGCTGCTGCTGCCCGTTGCTGCACTGGTGACAGCAACTGGTGACATCTGCCACCAGTGTGCGGTCAATGACAAATAGGTGTGGACCACATTCTGGCTAGTCCACAGGTCAGTGGTAAATGTACCACTGCCCCCTCCGCACAGGAGAATGTTGCAAGGAGCCGGGACCTCACCCTCCCATACAGTGACGGGATAACCTTTGAGCGGAAAGTTTTGTGACAAGGGACTCTGTAACAGGGCTCAAGCAAATGAAGCAGCCATTTGAATCCTACATCCTCAACAAGGTTGAACGGCCTCTCGTCCAGGGCAATCACTTCCCCAATTGCCTTGGTGATGATGGCCGCAGCCCGGGGGTGGCTGGATGTGAATGGCATCTTCCTTTCCCCCCCAGATTATAGGCCATATGATCCAGACTTCCATACGCCATACTACCTTTTTGCATGGCAGGATGCCTCCAAACGCACAGCCTTCTTTAAGATGAGGGCAAATGTCTTCCCATCGGCTAGTCTGGAGGGTCGTTATGCGGGCATTCCTCATGAACAGCGTTTGTGTTCTCTGTGCCAGTTGGGGAAGGGTGATACACCGTGTCATATTATTTGTCGCTGCCCTTTCTTTGTAGGACCCAGATATAGATATCTAGGGAGATTTTCCTTGAGTCATGGGTCACCGGTAAATAGCATGCAGTTTTTTCTAAATCCTATTGATTCTGAAATTACTAGGGCGGTGGCTAGTTTTTGCAGGATGGTATTACGGATCAAACAGCAAATGCCAATTCCATAAACTCTTTGGTCCAAGAAGGAAGGGTAGCTTTGGCCATTTTAGATATAATGGTTGTTAGGTACCATTTATTTTAAATTATTTATTTAACCAGGAGCCCTCGGGAGGTGTTGTTCAGATTCTGTCCAGGGTGTGTCCTGGTCTTGTAGTATTTGTATTTATGCTTGTATTTGTTATGGCGTACTGCTAAACAATAAAATTCTTTCTTTCTTTCTTTCTTTCTTTCTTTCTTCCCCAGAGTGCAGTTACAGTGGCCTGGGACAAGGACCAGAAAGGGGTGGGCCGGGTGGAGTGGCTAGTGCTTCTCCTCTGTGGGGGCTGGGTGGTGGTTGTGGAACCATCACCAGACGAGCCAGTGGTGGCAGTTGCAGCGGGAGTGAAAGAGGGTTCCTCCTCCTCGGAACTATCATCCGCGCCCTCTGCAACTGTCACCTCCCCACACTGTCACTTGGAATGGCACTCCGTAGGATCACGTATGTTCCCGTGGTGCCATCTCAAGTGAACGCGAAGGCCAGAGGTGCCGTATCTCTTGGGATCTGTGCCACCATGATGGACCTTGGCATTGCAGTGCATGCACGCTACCTTTGAGATATCGTCCTCCCAGATGTGAAAATGAGACCACACCAAGGATGTGATCTTCTTTGTGCTGGTTCCTGAGAGGGCAGGAGCAGCACGACTGGTGGTCGACCTCTCAAAGGTAGTGCTCGGCGTAACACTTGTGGAAGGGGTGCTGGTAGCTAGCACAGCATGTGTGGATGTGGTGGGCGGGGCCTGAGCTGGCACGGGTGTGCTGCGATGCATGTCGGCAAGGGGAGAGGGCAGGGAAGCAGGCATGCTAGAATGCGTGATGGCAGGGGGAGATGGTGGGGAAGCAGGTGTCTGCATGAGAGACAATGCTTGCACAAAGGAGAGCTGGGCGTTAGGAGCAGCAGCACTGGAGGTAGCTGGCGGACGGACCACTGCACTAGCAGAGGAAGAAGGAGCCCTCTTCTTACTGCTAGTCAGCGTCAGGGAGGAGGATTCACCCTTCCCCCATTCTTTGGGGTCTTCAAGAGACATCCAGAGCCCGTAAGCTTGGGCGCACTTGAAGCTTGTGTGTGGGAAGAAGAGGCCACAGGTGGCCCTACCTTGGGTGTCTCCTCCGTGCCAGACTGAGTCGGCTGCCTAGGAAGAGGTTGGCCTCTTCCAGCACTCCCACTCATGGTCTGTTTCTTCATACCACGACCACTCATAATTAAGTTGTAGAAATGAAGAAAGGACCACCAGCAACAGAGATTGTGGTGTGATGTGTGTGAGTGTCTGTGTCTGTGTGGGGTGGTACTAGTACCTATCTAGTACCTAGTGGTGGTGGGAACTAGCTAAGGGGTGGTGGTGGGAACTAGCTAAGGGGTGGTGTGTGGGGGTGGCTAGTGGAGTGGGTGGGTGAAGTAGTGTGGTGGTAATGGTGGGGGGTGAAGGGGGTGGGGGTAGAGGTGGGGGTGAAGGGGGTGGGGTTAGAGGTGTGTCACGGAGAAACATAGGGTCACACACGTGTAACACGGGACTACATGTAGACTACAAGTCTGGTAAATATGTAATGCAAGAGGTTCCACATGTATGTAATGTTACAATGGAGAACTGTAAAAACCAGATCAGAGATGTAACATGTCACCAAGCTACAGGAAATGCAAAGAGATACCAAACGTGTATTTGGGAACACTTGCCAGATGGAACGCTGTGGAGATGTAGATGAACCTTTATGTTTGCCTGGGTTGCCTACGTGTCACATTGCAGGTCTCCCCAAAGGCAGGAACAGAGACAAAGAAGGAGTAAGACTACAAAAGAAGCCAGTGAGTCACCTTAGGGGAGTTCTCTCCCCGAGCCATCTCGGCAGTTACATCTGCATACGAAAAGCCTGCCAGCAGCAAGGCTGGAGAAACCATGAGCAGAGAGGCATGATTTTGCTCTCTACCAACTAAGAAACCAGTGCCCAGTCATTCTACATCTATGACTGAGGAATCAGGACTTATGGACATTTGTAGGGTAAGATGCTTATTTAGGAACTCAACCAGTATAGATCAGGAATGCGTTATGCTTACCTTTGATTTCTAGTAACCACTCTGTATCAACTATCTTGCTTATGTAATCAATAAGCTTACTTGTTATCTTTATGAAGAAGTGTCTGTGTCTAACATTGGAACACAAGTGAGCAACAAGAGCCCTCAAGTTCTTGCGAACCCAGAGAGTAGAGTCTGTAAACGGGAAGGATCAGGCCCTTGAGTGACAAAGGAGTTTCCTTGCGGCAGACTTGAATTAGCCAGAGAGAGAAACTAGTTCAAGAGGGCTGTGCGCAAGAGAAACTGAGTCATTCAAACTCGGTAAAGTGGGAGTGCGGACCGCCAACCCGTGACAGAGGTGTTTGGGGCTGGAGTAGTGTGGGGTGAAGGGTGTGGGGGTAGTGGAGTGTGGGGGTAGAGCTGTGGGAGGGTACAGGAGTGTGGTCTGGTGTGGGGAAAAGGGAGTGGGGCTAGTGGAGTGGGTGGGTGAGGTAGTGTGGGGGTAGAGGTGGGTGTGGGTGTGAAGGGTGTGGGGGTAGAGGTGTGTGGGGTTGGAGTAGTGTGGGGTGGGGTGAAGGGTGTGGAGTGTGGGGGTAGAGGTGTGTGGGGCTTGAGGAGTGTGGTCTGGTGTGGGGTGAAGGGTGTGGGGCTAGTGGAGTGGGTGGGTGAAGTACTGTGGAGGGTAGATTTGATGTATTGCTTACCCGGCAGCTGGCTACTCGTGCCGCACATCCAACACGTTGCCACAGTCACGTCATGAAGGTGCTCCGGTGGCTTGGGTTTTGAAAAGAAAAGAAAAAAATTCAACCTGTCACAACCTCAGATGGCACAAGATGAGTCACACAACACGACATGACAACCCTGGCTGGCACAGTCATATTTACCCCCTCCCCCATTGTCAGGGCTTCAAAAGCCTCAGCAAGCAAGCAGCATACATGCTCCTCCAACTTGGCCTGGCAAACTGGGGCACCCCTCACCCCAAAACACCAGATGGGTCACACAACACAACAAAACACAACAACCCTGGCTGGCACACAGCCACATTTCTCCCCTCCCCCATTGTCAGGGCTTCAAAAGCCTAAGCAAGCAAGCAGCATGCATGCTCCTCCAACTTGGCCTGGCAACTGGGGCACCCCTAACCTCAAAAAACACCAGATGGGTCACACAACACAACATGACAACCCTGGCTGGCACAGCCACAGTTCCCCCCTCCCGCACTGTCAGGGCTTCAAAAGCCTTGGCAAGCATGCAAGCAGCATGCATGCTCCTCCAACTTGGCCTGGCAACTAGGGCACTCCCACCCCAAAACACCAGATGGCACAAGATGGGTCACACAACACAACAACCCTGGCTGGCACACAACCACATTTCCCCCCTCCCCCATTGGGGCTTCAAAAACTCCTTTGTGTTCCCCGCCAACCATCTGCGGGGAAGGACATGGAGGGACAGTGAGTGCAGGGGATGGGGGGGGACCCATTGAACTGGGACTGTGTTTCTACCATCCCCTTCCCCTGCCTGCATCAGGAAGTAGCCCGGGGGGCATGCATAAAAGAGAAGCACCTGCGGCTTTGCCGCAGGCCGCACGCTGGCGGACGCGAGCCGAAGGGGCGTGGCCAAAGGGTGCGGCCCTTTGGGGCCCTTCAGGAACTGTAGGGGATGTAGGGGCTAGGGTATTGTAAGTTTGTTTTTTGTATTGGGGATGTGTTTGGGTGAGGCAAGGGGGGGGGATGGCGCCAGCCCCTGGTGGCAGCAGGGGAGGGTGTGGGAGTAGGGGTGTGATGTTGTTTAATAATTTGTGATGTAGCTTTATTATGATTGTTGCTTTTTGTGACTTTTGGATTATGAATATATTGTTGTTGTTGGTTGTGGATAATGGCCCCTCCCCTCCTGGTGAGAGCAGGAAGATGGGGGGGGGATTGATGGGCTCCTTCCCTGGTGGCAGCAGGGAGGGAGCATCTGGATGGGATATCGTGGGTAGAGATAAGGTAGTTGTTGGTTATTGTTGTATTGGGTTATGGGGGGGAGGTTTGGGGGTAAAGGGGGGAGATTATGTTATATGCTTTGCGATGATAGGTTTTGTGTTAAGAAATGTTTTGTTTTTGAATATGTTTTGAATAAGTTGTAATTGATATTTTTGGCCAGTGTATTTGGCATTGATTTTGTATTGCTGTTTTGTATTTCTTCCTTTTCTGTAAGCGGCCTCGAGTCGCCATAGGCGAGAGAGTGCGGGGTACAAATTAAAGGTTGATTGATTGATTGAAAAACCTCTGCCACCCCAGGCGCTTGTTGCTTACTTGCCTGCCATGGCCTGGCATGCATGCAGCTCCCCCCACAACCTCCGGGATCCCAAGAGACTAGGTCCCCATTCCATTTCCCCCCTTCCCTTTCTAAGGGGCACCAGGGGGTTCTGTAACTAATCCCATCCCATAAAACCCCAAAGGAACCCATAACTTTACCAACAGTTGCATTCTCGCACGCCTCCAGCAGTCTTGGCAGTCCTTTCAGATACCAAACCTGCTGTAGAATGGCTTCCCAAGCCCAAGGTCCAGAACGTCCCAGAAGGAAAAAAAAAATCCTACATTACTATTGGCCACTCCAGTCAGCCAAGTGCCCACCCACTAGTCACATCCCTACCCCCTCTAAAAAAATCTTAGGAATAGGAAACCTTCAGGATTGGATGCCTTTTTTGATTTTCAAAAAAGGCAACCAATCCAAGGCAGGGTAAAAAAAAAAGCACCAAACGTAACACTTTGCACTACAGGGAGGGGGCAGGGAGGGACTGAACAAGGGCAAAAAAACAACAAACAAACAAACAGTGCCCAACTGCCACAAAGTCATTTAAAAAAAACCAAAATCCGAGACCAATGCAAAAAACTGGTACTGTCAGGATTACCGGATCATGGTTTTAAAACCGGTACTGCTAGATACCGGCAATATCAGATCTCAGTGGATCCAGAATTCCCACTCCTATCAGCTACTGTCTGAGGAGGTAGCAGAGCCAGGGACTGAGGAATTCTAGACAGCACATGGTCTGGTTCCTGGCCCACCCTGGACAGCCCAAATTGTTAGGAAAAGAGGACAGTCTCAGATTAAACCAGACAAGTGGCCACCCTAATTCCAGTGCCCTCTGGCTCCACTACATTCAAATAAACACCACATAGTGGCCATTTTCATTATTTCTATTTTCCCCGCCAGAACCCAGGAGAGTTGCAGAACACCTGGAAAACCCAACTGTGAGGGCTTGACAGAAAGGCGTCCATAGCTTCTCCTTAAACAGTATCTCTCATGCCCAGCTGTTTGGTGTTTCATGTAATATATTGGGCACCTGGGATGGATCCAGGAAACTGTAGACTGTGCAACTGCAAAGGGGCCCCCAAACACATGGAGTCCAGGAGTAAATTTGAAACAACATGTGTGAGAGAAGTACTGGCATAAAATAGGGGTCTATGGGGCCTCTTACGTGGGGAGCCCTAGCCTGTGGAGAATCTATGGTGATTCAGCCCGCACCCCCACAATAAATGGGGGCCATGAATAAACTAGAAAGAACTACAAATGCATAACAGACGCAGACGGGCTCACACAGCCTGCAACGCAGGGATCTCTGGTCCCAGAAGGGGATGTTATGTTTAACGGAACATCAAAAAATAGCTACAGTAACATTTTCCTTTTTTTAATGAGCAGGTCAGTTTGAGTTTGTCAGACTTTCCTGTATGAGGTGGGGGCCTGCATCACCATTTTGCATAGGGCCCCAACTTCCCTTGATCCAGTGCTGCTGGGCGCCATGTTCTTATAGACCTAACAGCATGAAGCACTTACTCCTCTCAGTAACTCACCTGGCTTGACTGTGAGCATCCTATTATTCAGCAATGTTGCAGGTACTTTGGTGTTGGAGATGAAAGAAAAAAAGTGAACTTTCACCCATATTTTCCCTTTTGTTTTTCACAGATTTGAAATTATTTATTTTCTAAAGCCTCCACAAACCCCTCAGCTTCTCCACAGGCATATCTCAGTCCATCTAACCGAGTGCACTGCAATCATCACTCTCTAGCCTCCCCTGCATGTTCATAAGAGCACATAAAGCAGGGATGTGACTACTATCAAATGAACAATCACAAGTAATGATGTTTTTTTGTACTGCAGCATAATATAGCAGCAAGAACCACTTAAATATAAGTGTAAAATGATTAAAAGGTCACATCAATGGAAATTAATATCCATTATCAACTTGGATAATGAAATTTTGTTTCTGCTTAGTTTTAATATAGGTCAAGCAAATGAGCTGGAAAAGATAATTAAATAGTGTGACAGTTTACTTAAAGGGAGGGGGGATATGAAAATTAAAATTCAGGCAACCCATGGTTTTGAAGTGGGCTTTTTCATAATGATTGCCTTTCTTTGGGGGCATAAATCCCTGAGTATCACCTTAGTGCTGTGCAGTAAGGCCTAGAGCAGTAAATGAAAAGAAAAATCATCCACTAGGAAGAGAGTGCAGCTAATAAATATTTGATCAGATACACAAATTCACACAGTTTGATAATGCCTTGAGGAATTTGCCATCACTTATTAACTGGCGCGATGTAAATGTACAGCACTACGTTTCTTAAGAAACAGTGTGCTGATAAAAAGCCATTAATCTTTTCAGTCCAATATTTTATGAAATGCATACAACATCTGAAACGCTGTCATGCGTATGCTCATGAGGGTGAAACAGCACAAAAAATATGAGTGATGCCTCTAAAACACAGCAGCTGTTTTGTAGAATTCAGCAGACTCTATGTCCTGTTCTGGATGGTGGAATTAAAGATGGTCTCTCATAAATCTCGAAGGATGAGACCATCAATGGCTAAGCTAAGACAACATGGCTGAGCAATGCAACTTCATCCTCAAGGTGTCTCTAAATCTTTGACTGCTAGAAGCTGGGGTTAAACGACAGGGGTAAATCCCTCCTTAATTATATTAATTAGTAATAATTACCTTAATTACCCGATAGCTTTCCCTGAAGCATCAGGCAGTCAGGCACTGTCCCAGACAAGATACTGGAAGGACTGAACCATTGGTCCAAACCAGGATGCTTTTTCTTACATTTTAAATCAAACAACTTCCATAAAGTTTTAAAGTTGTTAAATCAAACAACTTAAAAATCGTTCAAGGCCTAAAGTATTAGCAGCCTGGACTATAGGGTGTACGTGTAGGGCAGGGGTGGTGAATCTTTTCTCTCTCATGAGCCACTTTGAAATTAGTCCAAGCTCTGTGAGTCAAATAGGAGTTGGGGCAGGGGAAATGGAGAGGTTCCAGATCATGGATCTATACCATGGATCCATTCCCCTATCCTTAAGGGCATGTCCTCATCTCTGCTTCCTTCCCCTTAGTTCACTCTTTCACTTCTCAGTTGTAGGGGATGAACCCACAGACCAACTCAAGGAGGGCAGGGACCAAATAAAACAGACATGGCTGGATTTGGTCCACAGGCTGGAGGTTTCCTGCACCTGGTGTTGAGACCAGCATGATATTTCTCTTGATAAGATGTCCCTTACTTTAAAAAGGGGGGGGGGGGGCGGAAATGGGAAAAAAATGCCACATTTTATCAAAACATCCTGAGATGGACCATTACTGAGAGAGGTAGCATTACTTGGCTTAGACACACTCAGATTTTTTATAGGTTCTTTCCACACACTTCTGTATACTAAGCTATTGTTGTGGCCCTTCCTCAGGCATTTTTTTTCAGTCTATGGATGTTAACAAATGAGACAATAGCCCACTGGAGGCAGGGTTCAGTTTGTGCAGCCCCCACTCCCATGTTTATTTTATTTATTTATTTATTTATTTATTTAATATACTTTTACCCTGCTCCTCTCACCATATGGTGAGAGGGGCAGCTTATGATATAATAAAAACATTAAATACAATAAGATCAGCGATAAAAATCCATTTCATAAATCTAGGTCTGGACAATAACACACACACACACACACACACACACACCCGCCAACACACAAACCAATCGACCCATCCCACCCTGCCAAACACCTGATGGAAGAGCCAGATCTTACAACGCCATTGGAAAGTAAGGAGATCTGGGCTAAGGCAGAGCTCCTCCAGGTGGACATTTCACAGTGACAGAGCGGCCACCGAGAACATCCTCCTGTCTGTCCGGACACCCCAAAAATGCAGGACCCCCAGGAGGGCACCCCCAGATGACTGCAGGGGCTGCCCTGGGGCCCAGGGAGTGAGGCAGTCCCTCAGATAAGCAAGACCCAGGCCGTGTAGGGCTTTATAGGTTAAAACCAACAACTTGAATTGGGCCCAGAAGACAACTGGAAACCAGTGTAATGCCTAGAGCACCGGTTGAATGTGCTCCCTGCAGCCCGTCCCCGTTAGGAGACGGGCCACCACATTTTGCACCAGTTGCAGCTTCCGGACCATCACCATGGGCAGCCCCGCATAGAGTGCATTACAGTAGTCTAACCTCGAGTTCACAAATGCATGGATGACAGTGGCGAGATCGGAGTCAGACAATGGGTGGAGCCTCATCACCAGATGTAATTGGTGAAAGGTACCCCTGGCCACAGCGGACACCTGCTGATCCAGGCAGCTGCGAATCCAGGAGAACCTCCAAACTCCACACAGATGGAACCAATGGAGGATCGTCCACCCCGATAATGGGGTCTTCCCCCTCACCCAGATCACTGACCCCACCTACTACCATCATCTTTGTCTTGTCGGGATCGAGTTTCAATCGCATCAACCTCATCCAATCCCCCACAGCAGCCAGACATTGGGATAGCAACAAGACTGCAGGGCCTGAGTAGGTTGAAAAAGAAAGGTACAGCTGGGTCATCAACATATTGATGACAATGGACCCCCCAGCTGCACACAACCAATTTGGCTGAAATTTGCGAAGTATGAGTCTCCCCAACTGGCAGCATGTATACATCGAATAGGAGCGGGGACAGTATACAACCCAGACTGACCAGACCCCTCACCACCCGGAACAGCTCTGCCGGACGTGACTGAGCAGCCACTATGAGGAAAAAACTGTTTCTTTGCTGCCCGCACAGCCACAGCATAGGCCCTCAAAAATGCTCTGTGCTGAAGTCGATTGTCTTGGGCGAGAGTACAGCGCCATCGTCACTCCAACTGTCTACCCTTGCGCTTCAACTGCCCTAGATCCTCCATGAACCATAGGGACCTGTGGTGGCAAAACACCAGGAGTGGATGCCTAGGAGCCACCTGATCAACGGCCTTGGCTAGCTGATCATTCCAAAAGGCCATGAGGTCGTTGATGGAGCGGCCATCAAGGTCTACAGGCAAATCCCCCAGAGCATTTCAGAACCTATCCAGTTCCATAAGTCTCTGGGGATGGACCATCCTAACAGGTCCTTCATCCAAACAGTCAGGTAGGTGTGCCAGGATGCAAGCCCTCAGGAGGAAATGGTCTGACCACAGCAAAGGTGAACATACAACACCTCCTATCATCGGGCTTCCGGCCTCCAGGTCAGTGCAGAACATCAAATCCAAAGTATGTCCACCTTCATGTGTTGGGCCTACCACCACCTGGGACAGACCCATGGTTGCCATGAAGTCCTGCTCTGTCCTATGCAACCTGGCCTCGGCATGGATATTGAAGTCTCCCAGACAATAAGCCTAGGTGACCTCAAGCCCACTTCCAAGACCAGAGCGGATAGAGCAGTCAGGGTGGGATGCTTCCACGTAGTGGAGTGCACGGTATACTAGCTCAATCCCCAGTCTGTCCCAGGACAGACCCCTTGGTCTGTTCTTGGCCAAATCAATCACAAGATGGAGGCCCTCTATGGTCTGCACTGAAAACCTTCTCATGGTCAAGCAGTCCTTAAAAACAATGGCTACCCCAGCCCCCGACCCTCAGGCTTGGGCTGGTGTTGGGTGGAGTACCTGGCCGGAACAAGGTCAGCCAAAATCAGCCCTGACATCTCATCCAGCCAGGTGTTCGTCACACACACGAGGTTGACCACCCACTCCAAGATGGAATCACGAATAACGGAGGATTTATTGGCGACTGACCTCACATTAAATGTTTAGCATGTAGATCCTAACAAACAGGTAAGCCCCTTGCTTGTAGTTTTTGTTAATCCATGCAACCCACAATCAGCCCCCACTCACAGGTTTAGCATGACAAACCTAATACACAGGCAGGCGTTTTTCCCGCACCATGCTCTACTCACCAACTTCCCAGTATCTTGCCCCCTGTCACGACTCTCAGTTGTGATGAACCATGGGAAAAAGCCATTCCAGCTGTTTCTTTCTTCCAGGCTAGGACTCTGGGAGGTGGTCCAGTGCCTACTATCTCCACCTACCCCCAGAGTTTCATAACTGGGTTTATATCTGCAAGCAACTGGAACTAAACCTTTGATATGCACATAATGCTTTATTGAGCATATTGCATACTTTATTGAGCACCTATAGTGAAAACTGAAATTTAAAGTAAAAATTGAAATCAAAAGCAGTCACCCAGTTTCTTGCATCCGTGACTCACAACTCTGTACTTTACTTACAGGAAGCAGCACACAGTTTTATTGTAGTTTTGCTGCATTTGGTATTGGAAATCCCTCTCAGTCTGAATAAAACCCCAGTCAGATATGCATCTCTTATACCCCCGCCCTCTTGTTGACATTTGCTTCCCTTCTGAAACCTCCCTGTCTTCCCCTGCCTTCCTCTGTCTCTGCGCAGGATCTTCTCTCCTTTTTCAATGACAAGATTGATAAACTCCACCTTGCTATTGCTTCTCACACCTTTCCCCCTATTTTCTTCCCCGCTATTCCCTCTCCTGCCTCTCTTCTCCTCTCCAGCATCCCTTGAAAAGGTCAACTCCCTCCTCTTTTCCTCCAGCTCCTCTATCTGCCCCCTTGATCTCATCCCCTCTCACCTCCTGACAGTGTTTGCCCCCACTGCACCTTCTCAGCACATCATCAGTCTCTCCCTCTCTACTAGGGATGTGCGAATGCAGTTCGGGGGTTTGGCGTTCAACCCGAACTCAGGGTGTTCAGCCCGTTCGCGAACACCCTGAACCCGAACTGCCCCCTGTCCAAACCGGCCGAACAAAGTTTGGGTTTCGAACCCATTTGGGCAGGGGCAGGGGACAGAGGGGAACCCGGTTTTCCCTCCTCTCTCCCCCCTCCAGGCTGTGCGGGTGGAAGGGGCGCTGGGGCTCACCTCCCCCCCACCCTCCCCAGCCTCGTAATTATTATTATTTTTTAAACCCCCACCTCAGGGATCGCTCTACCTGGTGGTGCCAGGGCTCCGGCCCCAGGTCTGGCGGTGGGTGGCATTGGCAGCGGTGGCGGCAGTGCTCCGGAGTGCTTCAGGCCTCTACTAGGCCTTCCAGGTCATATGACCCAGAAGGCCTAGTAGAGTCCTGAAGCACTCCAGAGTGCTGCTGGACCCGGACCTGCTGCCGCTACCGCTGCTGCCGCTGGACCCAGGGCCAGTGCCTGACCTACCTGCTGGTGCCGGGGCTCTGATCCTGGGTCTGGTGGCAGCGATGGCAGTGGGTCCGGCGGTGCTCTGGAGTGCTTCTTCAGGCCTAGTAGAGGCCTGAAGCGCTCTGGAGCGCCGCCGGACCTGCTACTGCTGTTGCTGCCGCTGCCGCCGCCGCCATCAAACCCAAAGCTGGTGCCCTGGCACCATGAGGTAGGGCAATCCCTGGGGTGGGGGTGGTTTAAAAAAAGAATTACGAGGCTGGGCAGGGTGGGGGGGGGGAGGTGAGCCCTGGGGCCCCTTCCACCTGCGCAGCCTGGAGGGGGGAGGGAAAACTGGGTTCCCCCCTGCCCCCCATCCCCTGTCCGAATGGGTTTGCCCCCGAACAGGTTCGGGCCAAACAGCCTGAACCCAAACAGTTTCAGGGGGACCGAACACTGAACAGGCCAAACCCCGAACCCCCTGGTGTTTGCACACCCTATACTCTCTACTAGGTCATTTCCACTGGCTTTCAAACACACCAGTCTCTCCTATCCTGACCCCTCTGACACTTCCAGCTATAGCTCCATTTCACTCCTACCATTTGGTTCCAAGCTCCTGAAGCAGGCACTGTCTTGATTTCCTCTTTTCAAATTGCTCCCTTGATCCCCTTCAATTGGGCATCCGCCCTCTCCACTCAGATGAGACTGCCCTCACCAAAATCACCAATTACCTTCTCTTAGACTTAGCTAAGGGCCTCTTCTCCATTCTTGTCTTCCTCGCTCTTTCTGCCACCTTTGACATCATCGACCATGGCCTCCTCCTGGATTTGCTATGCTCCCTTGGTTTCTTGGACTCTGATGTTGACTAGTTCTCTTCATATCTCTTGAACCGCACCTTCAACGGTTCTCTTGGTGGTACTTCCTCTACGTTGCTTCCCCTCTCTGTGGGAGTTCCCCAAGGCTCTGTCCTGGGCTCTCATCTCTTCTTCCTTTACACACTTTCTCTGGGTAAACTAATTGAATCTCATGGGTTCCAGTACCACCTGTATGCCGATGACACGTAACTGTATCTCCACTCCTGTGCTCCCCTCCTCCATCCACTTTTGGATCGTTGACGGACTCTGACATCTCTGCTTGGATGTCTCAAACTCCTAATCTCCCCCCCCCCAAACGTTCCCCTCCTAGTTCACTTTCACTTTCCATTAAAGATGTCACCATCCAGCCTGTCCCTCAGGCACATAACCTAGTATTAATTTTTGACTCCTTCCTCTCCTTTAAGCCTCATATCCAGGCTGTTGCCAAATCCTGGTGCAATATTGCTAAAATCTAGCCTTGCCTTACTGTTGCCACTGCAAAAACCCTAGTCCACGCTCTAGTCATCTCTCATCTTGACTACTGTAACCTCCTCCTTACTGGTCTTCCCTACTTTGATCTCGCCCCCCTCATCTCCGTTCAGTGCTCTGCTGCCATATCCACCTTGCCCATCACTTTGACCATGTTCAGCCCCTCCTCTCCGCCCTACACTGGATTCCTCTATGGGAACGTATTCTGCACACGCTCCTGGTCTTCACCTTCAATGCTCTTCATGGTCTTGCTTCCTCATATGTCTCCACTCTTGTCACCACATTCCTGCTCGAGAGCTTTGCTCCTTCTCTGCCCCCACTCTCGCCTGCTTGCGACTCCCCTGCTCCTCTAAACTTCGTCACCCCTTCTTTCTTGCTGCCCCCCATGCTTGGAACTCCTTCCCTGGATACATTCATTCTGCTCCCTCCCAACTTTCAAATTCCTCCTAAAACCTACCTCTTCTGTCAGGTGTTACCTGGTCACAAGTCAAAAGGTTTGTCATGAATGAAATTGCATCCTCATCACTCACTCACTCAAAATCTCAGTAACTATGTTAAGCACGTGCACCTTCATTTTCTCAATCTCATGAATGTATTTCACGGTTCTGGGGTCTGCTACCTCACTTTCCTGAGTTGGGTGACTCAATTTTCCTCACTTGCAGCCCACCTGAACCAGTTCTCTCTCTGGCTGATTCAGTCCTGCAAGTGGGATAATCCTGTTGTCTCCCAACTTCCTAGAAACTTCCCGTTTACACATGGTCTCTCTCTCTGGGTTCGCCAGTGCTTGAAAGCCTGGAGACCTCGTGTTCGCAGTCACGTCTGCAGAAAGGAAGTTCATTTGCAACTCCATGGGGCTTCTGTCTAGTGTCTCCAGGTGTTAGCCTTTCTGAATACACATTCTTTTGTCTTTGTTTCTCTCCATTTCCTGGAGTGAGTCTCCATCTCTCAGTTTTACATAACATGATTACATGAAGTGAGTTTCCAGTTCTTAACATTACATACATGTTCAACCTTTAACTTTACATATTTGTTAGACCTATAGTCCAGTATCTCTTTGTGACAATTTATCCTTGTCTCTCCAGGTGTTCACCTCTCCCTCATCTCCCCCCATGTATCTTTCAGATTGTAAGACCTTTGGAGTAGGGACTTGTCTATAACTACTGATTGTACAAGTGCCAGGTACACCACTGGCATTATAATAAAATAATAATAATAATAATAATCATCTTCAGAATGACCGTACAGTGCGAGGGAAAACATCCCCACTCATGAGGGCAGTCTGTACTTTTGAGTGTTCAAACCTCATATAGGGCAACAAGCTCTCCTTCAGTCAGATCACTTTCCTTGTATCCCGAGTCACTTGTTTTTTCGAAGAAATTAATCTCCATGATCTGACTGAGGCACTCCTAGTGGCTGTGGCTCTGTGGGAAACCTCTCACTGTCATCAGGGTGGCGATGAGAAACAATGAAAAGGAATGTCCAGACCCTGCTAGTGACTGCCTTACTTCTGGCAGTGCACAAACATCAAGAAAATTCATGATCTCATTCGCATCCCACTCTCTCATCTCTTCTGGGGCTCCCACTCTCCCATTATACTGAACTTGGAACTGCAGCATAGTTGCCTGGTGTCTGCACTCCATCATGCATACATAACACCCCATTGTGTTCATGTGCCACCCTGTGTGTGTATAGGCTGCCTCGGAGGATGGATCTTCAAGTTCGCTCTGTACATCAGACCTCATCCAATCAGGAAAGACTCGGGTATCCATGACCCCACAACTTCTCTGGACTAGATACCCTGGGCAGTCAAAAACAACCACAGAAAATCCATTCTGCTTTCCTGGGAAATAAATCTGCAGCAATCGCTTTCTATGGCATTATAACCCCTTGTACTCGTTGCAAGCAAAAACTGAGAAATTATGAGGAACTTTCAACCAATGGGCAATAGCGTCCCTGCTCTGCTTCTACGTATATTCCTAGCACAGTAACCTTCACTGCCTTGCAGATCCCCCCCATCTGCTCTCCATTTCTTAACATGCAGTGGTTCCCCCCACCCCAGTTAAAAAAATTACGTTTCCGTGATGCTAAATCTGTAACATTTTTAGATGAGTTGGCGTGTACACTGACATGCTTGTGACAGGGATATCTATGCTGTTTAATAGCCACATGAATTGGCAGTGCAGGTGCAGAAATGTGTGTGTGCGCGCACGCACGCACGCACACACCATAAGCTTGTAAAACCTTTTTCACCCATAGCTGGCCTGTATTGGCATGGGACCAATAGCAGCTCATGCTTGGCCTGTAGTCAGTCAGTCTTGCAAGGGCACATGACCAATAGAATATAGCCAATATATAGCTAATCCTACCTAGGCATCAACCTATCTCTTGAAGCTATTTAAAACATGGGGCATGCGGGCTACAGAGTACACAGACGCTGGAATTTTAGCCGTGGTGATACATGCAGAGAATTTTGTGCTCGTTTGTGTGCTCCAGGCCTCTCTTTCCACTATTGAACAGAACCTGTGATTGATTCAACCGATTCTAGGCTACTGCTATAGCTAGTTTGATGTGTCAGAGAAGAGAGAGAGTCTTTTGCTCAGTCAGTGACCAGGATAGTGGGGCACTCCACACCGTGGAGGTGGGTCCTCCTGCCTGCTTCAGCGCTGTGCACTTGCCTACCTCCAGCATCAACAGAACATTCTGGGAAAGACTGAAGCTGCAGAAGGGCACATGATGCTTGCTGAGCGATATCACCTGCAGCCTCAAGCCCAGTACCAAGGCTGGTGGTCCACAGGTAGAGCCTGCCACTCCAGAGCAGGCATCCTCTAGTCACAATAGCATTAGCCCACAGGTAGCACCTGCTACTTCAGAGGAGGCATCCTCTAGTCATGATAGCACCAGCCTGCAGGTAGCACCTGCCCCTTTACCTCAGGCACTGCTATAACTACAGCTAATCAGAGGTAGCTCCAAAAACGTGGGTGTGGGACAGGAAGGACCTAACACTTCCTCTTTTTCCCCATATAAGCAGAACACAGCAAGCAGTCACTGGCTTACTAACACACTCCCCCAGAAAAGCCTACCTGTATGCCTACCTGCTATCTTACTGCTGTATGTTCCTTGCCTACCTCCCAACTTCTCTTTGCCCGTTGCCTTGCCTCAACCATCAGCTTGCTACTGCCTGCACTAAAGGACTACCCAGCCTGACCTCCGTTATATCTAGACTACACCTCTGCAGATCCCTTTGCCGGATGCCTGCGCTAAAGGACTACCAGGCCTGACCTACGCTAAGTCTAGACTACGCCTCCTCTGATCCCTCTGCCTGACGTCTTCACTAATGGACTAACTGGCCTGACCTACGCTACGTCTAGACTATACCTCTTCTGATTCCTCTGCCTGATGTCTGCGCTAATGGACTACCCGGCTTGCCCTAACCCTTACAAGCGGTACCTGTCAGCAGATACGGCTGCAATCACTGACACCATATGCAGGGCTGTTCCTCCCATTGTTTGCAACCTCAGGTGGCTCCTTGAATAAGGTCTGGCTCTCGAGATGGAGGTGGCAAACATGAGAATCACAGTGTCCATGTCTGCATCAACCCAAGATGGCTCTGGGATGGTGACTGGCAGAGAGGGATGTCCTCCAGCAGTCAAGGTTTCCATGGGAAACAGTGCATTTGCAGCAGGAGCTGGAATGGTTGCAGAGGGACTGGTTGTAGTGGGAGTGGCTGAAACAAACATGGGAAGTGGGGGAGCCACATCCACCCACTTCTGACCTGTGCTGAAGGCATAGCTGTACAGGCAGGATGTGAGGATGGCTCCATCCACAAACAAGAACCAGTCCAGGAGCTCGTAGTAGGGCAATATTTGCCTCCCATGTTCAGAGGCAAAGTTGTTGCTCCAGATCTCCTTGTATCCACGCCTCAAGTCTTTGGTCCACTGCCGGCACTGGTTCGTATCCTGGTTGTAGCCCTGAAGTGACATTTTGGTTGAGATCACCTGGACACTGCCTCATTCCTGGACATGATATTTTGCACAGGCCTTGAGGCAAGGGAGGGGAGGTGTCAACAGTGCCCTTGTCGTGAACAGATCATTATCTCCTCTGGGTGGATATCCTGGCACGTGTTGGCCCCCTGGAGGGCATGGAACCAGTTAGGTTGGTTTGTCCCCAAAGGCTTATGGAACCTGGAAGGTTCCAGATAGCTCTAGGGGATGTTTCCTCTGACCTCGATGACCATTCACTCGATGACCTCATGTCTAGGTGGAATATCAGTCTGATGGAGGCCATCGACTGTGTGGTTCCCAGACATCCGCTCCTGGATTGCTGACAACGCTGCTCCCCGTGGTATACCGGGGAGCTGCGGTGGATGAAGCGGGAAAGGCGGCAGTTAGAGTGACAGTGGCGTCATTTGCGTACTGAAGGTGACCGGTTGAGGCAGAGAGTCTGGTTACATACCTATGCCACTGCAGTGCGGACAGCAAAGAAAGTTTTCTTTGCTGCCCGCATTGCGTCCGTTAAGTCTGCCCAGCTGAGCTGTTCCAGGTGGTGAGGGGGCTAGTCAGTCCAGCCTGCCTCCGCCTGGACATAGAACCATGAAATTCTCACTGTGATTTGTTTGTGGACTTTTTTGTGGATAAAATCGCTCAAATTCACCACAGTTTTGATGCGACTTTTTTTGCAGAGAACGGGTGAGAGGCAGTAAAAACCCCTTCTTGTCCTGTTTTATGGGATGAGTTTTGGGCAGTGTCACCCTCAGATGCAGGGGATGCTCTTGGGACTCTTCGAGCCACCTATTGTGAAATAGACCCATGCCCATCCTGGCTGGTTAAGACTAGCCGGGAGACACTGGGGCCACTGCTGGCAGGGATAGTCAACATCTCCCTTGGGGAGGGCAGGGTGCCGGACTGTCTCAAGGAGGCGGTGTTGTGGCCCCTGCTCAAGAAACCATCTTTAGATGTTGACGCCCTTGCCAGTTATCAGCCAGTCTCTAACCTTCCCTTTTTAGGGAAGGTTACTGAACGGGTGGTGGCTCGGCAGCTTCAGGGGCATTTGGACCGGGTTAACTTTCTCGATCCCTCACAGTTGGGCTTTCGTCCGGGTTATGGCACGGAGACTGCGCTTGTGGCCTTGGCCGATGACCTCTCCCATGAGTTGGACCGGGGTCGTTCGACCCTGTTGATCCTGTTAGATCTCTCGGCTGCATTTGATACCGTTGATCATGAGCTGTTGGTGACTTGGCTGCGGGACCGGACAGGGATTGGCGGGACTGTTCTTGAATGGTTCCACTCTTTCCTGGATGGGAGAACCCAGTGTGTGGTGCTGGGGAAGTTTTCATCTTCCATGTGTGGAGTACCGCAGGGTTCCATCTTATTCCCTCTCTTGTTCAATGTGTACATGCAGCCTTTGGGGGAGGTTGTTAGGGAGTATGGAGTGAGATGTCATCAATATGTTGATGACACCCAGCTATCTCTCTCATTTTCCTCCAACTCAGGCCCAGCAGTCTCGGTGCTTACGCAGTGTTTGACCCCTGTGGGGGATTGGATGAGGGCGAGCCACCTGAGACTAAATCCTGACAAGATGGAGGTGATGGTTGTGGGGAAGGCCGGGGGGTGGCCCCCATCATTGATGGGGTCTGCCCTCCCCTGGTTTCTCAGGTCCAGAGTCTGGGGGTGCTCCTGGACCCAGAGCTCTGCCTGGATGCCCAGCTGATGACTGTGGCAAAGGGACCATTTCACCAGTTACATCTGGTGCGTCGGCTTAGGCCGTATGTCTTTGACTCGGACCTGGCCACAATCATCCATGCTTTTATTACCTTGAGACTGGATTACTGCGACGCGCTCTACGTTGGGCTACCCTTGGTGTTGGCTTGGAAGCTGCAGTTGGTGCAGAATGCGACGGCCCATCTCTTGACTGGGACGGGCTGATAATTACACTGGTAATATGCACTGCACTGACTGCCAATAGGTTTCTGGGCCCAATTCAAGGTGTTGGTGTTGACCTTTAAAGCCATAAATGGCTTGGGCCCCGCCTATCTGCAGGACCGCCTCACCCTCCGGGTCCTGGATTGACCCCTGCGGTTGGCTGGGGGTGCCCTCCTCGGGGTTCCCTGGGTGTCTACTATGAGGAGGGCATTCTCCATGACTGCGCTGTGGCTGTGGAACTCCCACCCGTTGGAGATCTGCTTGGCTGCTGACCAACCTTCTTTTTGCAGACAATGTAAGACCTTGCTGTTCCACCAGGTCTTTCCCAAGGGATATGGGGTGGGTAGGTTGGGTTAGGGTAGGGTAGGGGGGGATGGGGTTTTATATTGTTTTTAATTGTAATTATTGTTGTTTACTTTTAATGTTTAAATTTTTTTTTTTTTAAATGTTGTGAGCTACCCCGAGATGCCTGAGGCAGGAGGGGGCGGCATATAAATGTTATAAATAAATAAATTCCTGTAGCACTCCAAAGAGCGCTGAAGGCCTTGGTCTTTTTCTTAGTGCAGGGAATGTAGCATTGGTAGGTGGATCTGTAGGAAGTGAACATCTAAGACAGTGGAGGCAGGGGTACTGGTTGTTGCCTGGCTGTCGGTATTAGCCATGGCCCTGTTGATGGCAATCACTGCAAGTAGTTTTGGAGAATGCAGTGGCTGGGAAAGAGCAAGCATTGAGCATATACGGCCAACCAGGATGAGCAGGAAGAATGCACATTTGAAAATGGTGCAGTTGACTTTTAAAGTGGATGCTCTCTATGTGGCAGTAAGAGTGAGAGGGGCTGGAAGTGGTTGTTTTTCAGAATGTTCTAGGCTTTTTGCCCAATACTCTATGATGCTGGAGGACCTGGATGCAAGCAGGCTGCATGCAATCTAACTGACAGGATATAAGGAGCTGCCTAAATGAGGGAGAACACTAGTCCATCTTAGCCCAGTATTGTCACAACCTGATAGGAGCAGGGTTTCAAATCCAGTTCTCCAGGATCCCTGGCAGAGGCCTCACCCAGGTGGGCTACCAGAGATCCTGAATCAGAGATGCCAGGGGTTGAACTTGGGACCTTATACAGGCAAAGATTGCACTCTACCACCTGAGCCACAGCCCACCCTTTAATGGGATGTGGACACCAGGGTGAACATTAGCTCGCATTCAACTGCACAGTGGGCTCAGCCTTGTCTGGGACTCTGCCATGGGAGGGGGTTGTGTGTCTGCTGAGTGGTGGCCACATGACAGGTGAGGGTGAACACCTAATAAATGAACAGCCACCTGGTGTCTCATTTGTTAACAACCTACAGTTTTGACTTGCTACATGCCTGAGAAAGGGCCTTGCGTGGATTGAAAACAGGCATAATTTCACCAACTACAGGCAGTCCAAGGGTAATATAGTAGCAGAAGAGAATGGAATAGTGCTTTCTTGCTTCTTGTGTATTGGAGGGAAATGGGACTTGTGCTGCTTTTTGGATCAAAACAATGAGAGTTTGTGTTTAGCAATTCTATTCCTTTTTTTTATTATTCAAATACTTCAGAACACAAAAATCAGAGCCTGCAGTAAGCTGCAGCCTGCTACTCTCTCATCTGTCTCCTGCTCTGACAGCACAGGGAAGCCACATAATGATCAGGAGAAAAAACACGAAAGAAATTTTCACATGAAAGAGCAACAAGATAAGCCTGACTTTGAGCTGAGATGTCTCCCAAACTGTAGCCCGGCACATTGTCAACAGGCCCCTAATGTGTACCGTACCACTTGAGCCATTGACAATGTGTTTTTTTGGAATATGTGCCCATTTGCCTTAAGGTGGATTTGTGCATAGTTTTATATACTTGGCACACAAAAGCAGCCAAGCTTGCTTCTCCTTAAAGGCCACAAGACACAAAAATTTAGCAGGTGGGAGGAGGTGGCACAAGTGGAATGAGCACTTTTTAAAGGTTAGTAAGAGTCTCGGGTCCTAGCAAGACTCTTGAAAAGTCACTGTATTTGATGTGCAATTAGATGGATGAGATTCTGCATAGTTTGGTGTATGTCAGAGATAAGCTTCCCTACAGAGCAGATATGACTGCAGTATGGAATGGATGTGACCTTTCAGTGCTGTAAAGATAGCAATACAGTTAAAAATTACACATTCCCAATTGTTTACCAAAATTAAATATTTCAATAAAATATACTGTTGCAACAAACACACATTCAAGGCAGAATTCTAATCCCATTTCCTTAACATCTTCAGGTTTTTTCATGCATACACTTTGTACCCCAGACCAAGTCACCCATTGTGTATAGCATGTGCTTGATTTTAAGCATGAGAGTTGTCCGGACGAGTGACTTCAAGTTAAGGACATGCTTGGGCAATCTCCTTGGGGGATAGACTGCTCAGTGCCATGTATAATTCAGCAGTATTTGAATAGTGCTTTTCTCTTTGGTTTGATACCAAAGTTTTTACAAACAACTTATACTTAAATTAAAATGAACCTGCTTACAAAACTTTGAATTTAATGCAACTGATTTCAGATAGTCATACCAACTTCCAACTTGGTTCAATTAGATTGATTACTTTGTTGATGTTTAAAGTTGATGTTTGAGTTCAATTAATTTGAGCTGAAACACTGATTTAATTAAACAATTCACTCAAATAGCATACTCATCACCATGTGATCACAGCCACCGAATCACAGTGAATCACAAATTAACAAATATTACATTCACAAAAATTAAACAAATTAAGTAATTTTTGAAAATTTGAAGATTGCAAATATGCAATTTTTTAATTTGCAGAAGTGGAGCTAGAAAATTTGAATGAAATAATTGTTTCAGGCCTTGTTTCAGTGCTAGCTTATGCAGGGATCTTGCACCTTCTCATTAACGTTATGCAAGTACACAATGACAAGAGATAACATGGTTTTACAATCTAGAATAGACAAATGGAGGGAGAACTGCTTACCTGATGTCTGACCTGATGTCTGACAGCTGTGGGGGCTTGATGAGGGTGAGTCGCCTGAAGTTGAATCCCGACAAGACGGAGGTGATGCTGGTGGGGAGGGCCGAAGGAGTGGAGGCCCCCCATCGTTGATGGGGTGCGCCCTGTCCTGGTTCCTCAAGTTCATAGTCTGGGGGGTGCTCTACGATTCGCAGCTCCACCTGGATGTCCAGGTGGCAGCTGTGGTGAAGAGTGCATTTGCCAAATTACATCTGGTGCAATGGTTACAGCCTTATGTCTCAGACTGCGACCTTGCCACCATCATCCATGCCTTCATCACCTCGAGGCTCGTAACGCACTCTACGTGAGGTTACCCAAGGCGACGGTCCGGAGGCTGCAACTGGTGCAGAATGCGGTGGCCCATCTCCTGATGGGTACGGGCCGCCGAGAGCACATGACACCGGTGCTCCATTCTCGGCACTGGTTGCCAGTTGCCTACCGGGCCCGATTCAAGGTGTTGGTGTTGACCTTTAAAGCTCTACACTACCTGAGCTCCACCTACCTGCAGGACCACCTCACTCCCTGGGTTCTGGAATGGCCATTGTGGTCAGCTGGGGGCGCCCTTTTGGAGGTCCCCCGTGTTCGGTGGGTGGGGGGTCCACGTTGGAGAGGGCGTTCTCGGTCGCTGCACCTTGGTTGTGGAACTCCCTTCTGGCAGAAGCTCTTTGGCCCAGGGACTTCCCTCCTTCAGGCATCAGTGTAAGACTTGACTGTTCTGCCAGGTGTTTGGTGAGAGAGATGGGGAGGGGGAGGGATGGGATAGGGTTGGGGGGGGGGAATTGATGATTTTATTGTTTAAGTTAAATGTATTTGTTATGCTTTTATATTGTATGCCACCCTGAGCTGCCTTTGGCAGGAGGGGGTGGGATAAGAAAAAAATAATAATAAATAAAATAATAATAATAATAATATTAATATTAACTAAGAAGAGGGGCACATAGGGAGAGACAGGGATATATTCATGAAGTTACAGTTGCACACATCTGGCTTAGTTACAGAGGGTGCGGGGGGGTCCTGAGGATAGACAGTCATAAATAAGGTATCAATGGGAGTGAGGCCTGTGGAAGGGTGTTTATTTCACATGAATGCCTGCTCTAGGACAGAGCTATCTATCTACCATGTAGTACGTCCATGGCATGTTTTCAGGAAGAACTACCACAGAATAACCAGTGGTAACCACAAGATACATTTTTTCACACAGGGTAAAAACTAACATGACAGTCCTCAAGCACCGTCACGGACTTACCTGGTCCAGAGATGGTCTGGGGCCAGAGCCGAGATCTGGCCAGGCCCCCGAACAGGACAGGGACCTGGCCACCAGGGAGGGCAGGAAGCTGGACGGACAGTCATCCACCTGGCCCTGCCCCCATGCTGCGCCTAGCAGCCCACCCCCACGCCATCCAATTATGGCTGCCATGGTACCCGACCCTCCAGCCACTCCGGACTGCGGTGAATAAAGTGGGCTTTCAAATGTGAAAGCCTACTTTACTCCTGGTTGGGTAGCGGGATCCTGACCATAGTAGCAGCAAGTCTGGGCTGCAACTCAGGAACTTCCCTGAGTCACAACCCAGGCTAGCCATCACCATGCTCAGAGTCCATCCTGTGCCAACATCTGGTGGCTGGGAACTAACATGATGGTAGCCCATGTGCCAAAGTGTGGCAATGTGAGTCACAGTCACATTTGAAAACACCCACAGACAAACAAATCCATGGTAATGGCACTTACAACCTGGAAATGCAAAGTCAGAGTACACTTAATTCTCTTTTTATTGTAAGAGAATTTGCAGATTAGAGAATCCTTTGGCAAAGACTATCTCTACATTGCTGAGGCTCAAGAAATAATTGCAAAATAATATGGTGTCAAAAACTTCACTATTTCTCTCCAAAAAATTAGTCTCTCAAGAAAGAAGGTCTAGCATGCAAGTAGTTTCTTATCACTGTCCCCCAAATATTTTTAGTGCACTGTAGTTCTTGATGTATATTCCCTAGCATCCGAGATAGGAGATTCTCTGGGAATCTCTGGATCTTTTAGGTCTTGAATTAAAGCCAACTGATATCAAGTGTGTGTTTCTACGACTTGGATTGGCCTTTTAAGAGAGGAAGAGACCAGGTGATATCTTCATGCAGATAATTCAAGAACATCTCAGAAATTAGTTGTTTTAAGACAAGGAGGAACAGTTAAGCCAAACTGTACTGGGGGCCAACAAATAAAGTCATAGGGTCATTTCAGACATTACGAAAATGTCTTTCACCACAGTGAACCCCAGTGGATTCCCTGTGGTGGTGGCATTCCCATGAATGTCTGTTTGACCCCCACCAGATATTCACCACAGTGAATCTCTGGCGGGGGTCAAATGAATCATGGTTCTGGACCTCCGGCTGGCCGGAGTTTGAGAACCGTGGTTAGACTGGCCACGATCCGGGATGGGCCAAAAGTAACATATGTTACCTTTGACCCATCCCAGATTGTGGTCCCAACCGTGATATGGGATCAGGCACAGCGGCCGCATTGGCCACCGCGCCTGCCCATCTCCCCAAGGGCGGGGGCCGAGGGAGTGCGGGGGGAAAGGGCCGTGTGGCTGCACGTCACACCGCACAGTCCTGCCCCCTCCACGATTCCCCACATTGATGGAGCTGACACGTCTGAAGGACAGATGGCTTCATCACAGACCGGGATCTGAGAGAGATCCCGGTCTGGGGTTCAGCATGGCGGACCTCTGGGCCCATCACGTCTGAAAATACCCATAGACTAAGTGCAACAATTTTGTTGGTGATGCGGGAAAATATAAAACTTTTATAAATTTTAAAACTTTTTAACTACCAAGAATATGTTGCGGAAATGGAAAATGTCAAAGCCTCTTCAGTTGCCAACTTCTTTGGTCTTATTCATTATAAACCTAAGCAAACCATAAGATTTGAGAAGTAGGGTGGGGTGTTTTTTTTGGTTTTTTTTTTTAAAGTTACTGTGCCTCTCTAAGAATGGTGAATCCTTTCTAATACAGTTTCACACATTCTTGTCTTCAAACAGACTAAGGAATATTTGCAGTAGTTTTAGATGAATTTTATTCATTAGCCTTCCCTAGACTCCAGATGAGGTGGAAAGAGCTGTGAAAACCTGTGAAGAGAAAAAAGCATGAGGAGATGGACACATTGAAGTGTCTATTCAAGGTGGTATTCAATAAAGACAAAGGTTAGCAAGCAAATGGTACAACCACAGTAATTCGGAAGCCAGAAAAAATAGATTAACCCCTTCCCTACTGGAGCTCCTGTACATACCATTGCATTTCCAATCCAAATGGATATTTCCTAGAAATCAATGGAATCTCAGGAAATGCCAGGTGTCTCCAACCTAAATGGAGGCATATTCATATTCTCATCAGATGTATCTTGTATGCATGAACCCATTAAGAGGCAAAGCACTGGCACAACAGTGAATGGTGTAATAAAGCTGTGATACATTATAAAAGAGAGTCAAAGAGTGAGGAACTTTAGATTATTTTTTTTTAAAATGTGTACATTTTTAAAAGGTCAGTGCATGTTCCCCTCCCCCTCCCAAATATCACTGCACATATGCGCATCAGTCTCTTGCTCAGTCTCAGTGACCTATCAGATCTCGGTATCCCCTTATTCAAAGGTTTCCAGCCCAGGCCAGCGGCCAGCCTATCTGTAATTGAACTGATTCGGAAGGAGTGTTATGATGTGAATAAGTTTCTGATTCTCATTATAAAGCAAGGACCCATGTTCACTGCTTTCCCCCCCATTGGCAGCAATGGGGAAACATATGTCCCTGATTATAAACTAGGGATGGGCGAACGCGGTTCGGAAGTTCGAACTGAACTTGACCAGTTCGGTTGACCGAACCGAACTTCCGAACCGAACTCGATTTTCGAACTGAACCAAATTTCTGAACTTGGCTCTGTTTGCCCATCCCTAAAATATAATATTCCATTTAGTTCAATGGGGTTTGAATTTCTGAACTTTCTTTGGAAGTTTGGACCGAACTTGAATAGTTCGGTCGACCAAACCGAACTTCTGAACCGAACCGAATTTCCGAACTCGTTTCTGTTTGCCCATCCCTATTATAAACGTGTCCCCGCAAACACTCTGCTAGGAGCACTTTTCAACTTGCACAGGGAAAAGGGCCCCACAGCAAAGCATACACACAATATCCCCCACATCCCCTTCTCCTCTCACTTCTCCTCCAACCTTTCCGATCATTTGTTGTTCCTAGGGAAGCAAGTGCAAACCATGCAATGGCACAGGGCCCCTTGTGATGGGGTTCATGGATAAACTAGAAATGACCACATGAGTGTGAGAGACACTATTATAAAATATGGGCCCATAGAACCTCCAACAGAGTGAGCGCCAGCCTGTGGAGGATCCATGACAATTGGGTGGGGGACCATCCACACATAGGAACTATGAGTAAACTAAGAACCTCTCTCTGTTTCTAGTGGATGAGTCATTGCGTTAAACCAGTAGTTCTCAGCCTCTGGCCAGGGGTTCACAGAGCATGTCTAGGGAGTCCAGGGAGAGACTGGATGGACCAAACCTGGGGGCAGCACTGCAGCTGGAAGGCTTCTCTGTGCAGCTGTGCTGCCAGACCTCCTCCTTCCCGCCATCACAGAACAGCACCAGTATTTGAGACGCTGGCCACTCTCTCTCTCTCTCTCTCACACACACACACACACACACACACCGGAAGTCATGAGCTGGGACTGCTGCAGAGGGGTTTCTGTCTCCAGACAAAAAAAATGTAGGGTCTGCAAATGAACATTCCTATGTTAGGAGGGGTCCCACTCCACCATTTCAAACAGGGTCCCAAATTCCCTGGATCCAGCACTGCTAGGGAAGGGGAGTGGAGGCAACTGCTGTTTTGCTGCCTCCAGCCCCACAGCTTCCATGGACATGAATCCTCACAGCTCCCACTCTTGCAGTTTGGGTACTTTTGCTACATTCTGGGGCCATCATGCCATGGCAGAGTCCAGAGAGGTGTATCCGAGAAAGGGGCACTGTTGCAGGGTCAATCTGTCACTACTACTATTGTAGGTCCAGCACAGTCCCCCCTCACCCCACTCCTCAAAGTGGGCTTCAGGCTGGGAACGTATGTTGCTACTGAACAATTTTGCTACATTGCAAGTTGCTCCATTCAGTCTGGAGCAGTTTGTCATGCTGCATCACACAAAATGCTGCCACGGAGGAGGGGCAAGCTGATTTGTAGCAGTGTCTCATGGAGATGGGCCTTATGGATGTAGTGAAAAGACAAAATTCTTCTCAGTCATTTCCTTTGTTCCTTTGTGAAAGTTAGAACTTCCTAATGAAATGACCTGCTTAGCCATAAGGGAGGGCAGTTACAGATGCAGTTGCACATCTACTCTGGTATTTTTGCATTCCAAAATACACATTTATACTTTATTATTATTATTATTATTATTAAACATTTATAAAGTGCCAGTAACAACCTGGCGCTGTACAGAACATATAATCAGCTGCGGTCCCTACCTGTGGCTTACAATCTAAAAGACAAGGAGGGGGAGACAAGGAGAGGGGACAGCGGGAGAGACATGGGAGAAGACAAACAAACATTCAGGCGGATGCGAAGTCTCAGGTGCGTGTACTTGGCTTGGTTACAAGGTGGTCGGTAGCAGCAGTCAGCAGAGGAGGGCTGACAGTAAGAGCAAGGGGAAAGACTAGAGGGCATTGGGAAAGGCAGCATGGAAAAGGTGGGTCTTGAGGAGGGATTTGAAGGAGCGGAGGGAGGAGGCGAGGCGGACGTCGGCAGGGAGGGAGTTCCAGGCATGCGGGGCAGCGAGGGAGAAGGGACGAAGGCGGTTGGGCGAGCAGGAGAAGCGAGGGAGAGCGAGGGAGGGGACAGCGGAAGAGCGGAGAGCGCGCGCAGGAGCGCGTAGGGCGATTAGGTCCGAGAGGTAAGGGGGAGCTTGGTCATGGAGCGATTTGAACGTGAAAACCAGGAGTTTGAACAGGATACGTTCAGGAAGGGGGAGCCAGTGAAGGGAGAGGAGGAGAGGCGTCACATGGTCGAAGCGACGGGCAGAGTGAATGACCTTGGCGGCAGAGTTTTGGATCGCCACAAGGGGGGACAGGTGGGAGCGAGGGAGGCCAGCAAGGAGGAGGTTGCAGTAGTCGAGGCGAGAGATAACCATGGCATGAACAAGGATTTTGGCCGAGGAGACAGATAGAAAGGGGCGAATGCGGGCAATGTTGAGGAGAGCGAATCGGCAGGATTTGGCCACAGAGTCAATGTAAGGTTTAAAGGAGAGGTGCGTGTCAAAAATGAAGCCCAAGCTGCGGGCACGGAGAACAGGACGGATGGTGACCCCATCAATGCAGACGGTCAGGTCAGAGGGAGAGGAGGGGGAGGGAGGAAAAATGAGGAGTTCAGTCTTGGCCATGTTCAGTTTGAGTTGGCGTCGGGACATCCAGGCGGAGATATCAGAGAGGCAGTCGACGAGGCGTGAGCGGACAGAGGAGGAGAGAGAGGGGGTAGAGAGATAGAGTTGGGTGTCATCAGCATAGAGATGGTATTGGAACCCGTGGGAGGCAATAATTTCACCAAGGGACCGGGTGTAGATAGAGAAGAGGAGAGGGCCAAGGACAGAACCTTGGGGAACCCCAACCGAGAGGGGAAGGGAGGGGGAGGTCGACTCGGGGAGGGAGACATTAAAGGAGCGGTCAGAGAGGTAGGAGGAGAACCAGTCAAAGACAGAGCCACGGAAGCCCAAAGAGTAAAGGGAGTCCAAGAGGAGCGAGTGGTCGACAGTGTCAAAGGCGGCAGAGAGGTCAAGGAGGACAAGAACGGAGTAGTGGCGCTTCGATTTAGCGACAAGTAGATCATTGGTGATCTTGGCCAGGGCAGTTTCAGTAGAGTGGAGGGGGCGGAAGCCGGACTGGAGAGGGTCGAGGGAGGAGTTGGCAGAGAGGAGGTTCAGGCAGCGGGAGTAGACGACACGTTCCAGGAGCTTCGAAGCAAAGGGAAGGAGGGAGACCGGCCGGTAACTAGAGGGATCGAAAGGGTCCAGGGTAGGCTTTTTGAGGATGGGGGAGACAGTGGCATGTTTGAAGGCAGAGGGGAAGGAGCCTGTGGAAAGGGAGAGATTGACAACATGCAGAAGGGGGGGAGCGACAGTGGGAGCAATAGAGGTCAGGAGGCGGGAGGGGATCGGGTCAAGGGGGCAGGTGGAGGGGTTGGATGAAGAGAGAAGAGCAGAGATTTCCTGGAGAGAGGCAGGAGGGAAGGATGCGAGGAGGGAGGGGGGCGGGGGAGGGGGCGGGAGGGGAGCGGGGGGCGGAGGGGGGCGGGAGGCAATATCCCGACGGATCTTGTCAATCTTGGAGGTGAAGAACGACGCAAGATCCCGAGCAGCAAGGGAAGAGGGCGGGGGAGGGCAGGGGGGTTTGAGAAGGGAGTCGAAAGTAGAGAAAAGGCGGCGAGGGTCGCGGGAGAAAGATTCGATCCTAGAGGCATAATAGCGCTGCCTAGCTAGGGAGATAGCCGAGGAGAGGGAGGAGAGGGAGAATTTGTAATGGAGGAAGTCAGGGAGGGAGCGGGATTTGCGCCAGAGGCGTTCGGCAGCCCGGGCGCAGGAGCGGAGGTAGCGGATGGCAGGGGTAAGCCAGGGGCGGGGGTCGAGGGGGCGGACGGGGCGAGCAGAGGGGGGGGCAAGAGAGTCAAGGGTCGAGGAGAGAGAAGCGTTGAGAGCAGAGACAGCAGAGTCAGGGGAGGAGGAGGCGAAAACGGGGGGGAGAAGGGGGGAAAGATGTGCGGCAAACTCCGAGGGAGTAAGGGCCTGCATATTGCGGAAGGGGCGCATAGAGGGGGAGGCGGAGGGGGGTCGGTGGGAAAGGCTGAAGGAGCCGAGGAAGTGATCAGAACTAGGGAAGGGGTCAAAGGAGAGGTCAGTTAGAGAACAGTTTCGAGTGAAGACGAGGTCGAGGGAATGGCCGTCAGTATGAGTGGGGGAGTCGGTCCAGAGTCGGAGATTAAAGGAGGAAGCGAGAGAGAGAAAGCGGGAAACAGAGGGGGCGGAGGGCGTGTCAACGTGAATGTTGAAATCACCAAGGATAAGAGTGGGGATATCATCGGAGAGGAAGAAGGTGAGCCAGGATTCAAAGTCCGGGAGGAAAGAGGAGAGGGAACCCGGGGGGCGGTAGATGACAGCAACCCGAAGGTGTAGAGGGGAGTATAAGCGCACAGAGTGGGCCTCAAAGGAAGGGAAGGAGGAGGAGGGGGGAGGGGAGAGGGTTTTGAATTGGCAGTGCTTAGCAAGGAGCAAGCCCACACCACCACCCAGGCCCTCAGGGCGGGGGCGGTGAGAGAACGACAGGCCCCCGGAGGATAGAGCAGCCGGGGTAACAGAGTTGGAGGGCGTGATCCAGGTTTCCTTCACGTTTCAAGATTCATCTCCTTTTAAAAAGGCACAATTCAAGCAATCAGTTACTACTTTTAAAGAATTTCCTAAGGAAATGAAAGTTTGATCACACAGGTGTTATTACATCACCCAGCCATTAACCTGAAAAGCATCAAACAATTGAAAGTCTTAGGAACTATATATTGCATTCAAAGTTCTGGTAATGTCCCATCAAAAGTATGAGGCTTGAATAATCTTTACAGTCCTCACATCTCAAACATGGAATTAGGAACCTCTGTTTACAAATGTGACCATTTTACTTCACTACAGGATATTTCATATACCAGTCCTTAAAGGGTGGCATATTGAATGGGGCTTCTTGAATATACATTAAACATGAGCATTAATGTTCGTGTGATCACGTCCTTGGTCTTTAACTAGCAAAATGAAGACTACATAGAACAGTTTGCTAGCATCCCCATTAGTTTGCCTGACAAAGGATGTTTTAAACGAGCACCAAATATCACGGATTAGTACTTATCGTGCATTGAAACCATTCTTACATTAATCCAGATTTAATGTTTAGACGTGTGTGTTATCGTAGATTTAGAATTAATCCGCATTTAAAGTAAGCTGCCTATAATGTTTTCACAAGTAGAAATGCAGATTAAAGCACTATTTTAATCCACACTAATTGTTTAAACGTTAAAAACAGATTTTAATCCGTGAGTTTGTGAAACCGGTTTCATAAAACGCGGATATTGGGGGTTTATGAAACTGATGTTATATCTTGAAAATTCCACCTTAAATGTGCATTAGAATTCTCTAATCTGCATTAGTTGTCTCGTCTAAAAATGCCCAAAGTCTTATGGAGGTAGGTACAACAGTACAATCGATAGAAGTTCACTTTCAGGAAAAACCTCAAACTGTTTAACACCTGCAGTAGTCTTTAATATTGGAGCAAGTCCAGTGTTTAATTTAAAATAAATAATAATAATAATTTAAAAATGTATTGCTGGAGTCCTTGCTTTGCCCTAGAAGCCCTTCCCACCACTCCAGAGCAGGGAATGAAATCCAGCTTGCATTGTTTTAGCTTAAACACAAATTCTTGATAGACATAGGTTATAATCTTCAAATGACTTAATCCAGACTTGCTGGCAGTTCTGGCACCGGCATATCTGCTGTGTAATCCAGTTCAATGTATATATTCAACTCCACCACCCCCCGCATCCACTCACTTGCAGCCCCACCTGGGTCTGCTTTAGATGGACTCAGCAGTTTCCCTGGTCCACGGTCTCCCCACAAGGTAGGACCCCTCACCATAGCGTTGCAGGCGATTGTCTAATGCTCTAGGCTGGTTGCCCACAACTCTACGGTGATGCTAATACGAGCCAAAAAGTGTGTCTTGAATTGATACATTGAACTGGATTACACAGCAGATGTGCCGGTGCCAGAACTGCATTAAGGCTGTAAACCTGATGGGACAAGTCTGGATTAAGTCACTTGAGGATTATAACCTATGTCTATCCAGAATTTGTTTAAGCTAAAACAATGCAAAATGCTCTTAAATTAAATGTCCACTCTGGTCTGTTGAAATCAGTTTACAAATTGATTTAAACTAAATGAGTGCAACTTCTTCACAGAGGCAAGTTCTCAGATATGAATCACTAACAAAACAGCTATGAAATGAAAGGATATTGTATTTGCACTCAGTTCCCTCGAAGAATTAGAAAAGCCACCTCTCTTAATTAGAAATGCATATTAATTGGATGTTATCAGAAATTATGTAATTTCAATTGAAAGATGTGAAAAAATTTGCTAAAGTGTCTCATGGCACTATTATCAGGAAATGATCACTTAATTAAGAGATATTTTCCCAAGCATTCTCCCTAGAGAGCTACACTGATGAGAAAAGCAAAGCATACAGGGGGAAAGAAAAAAAGACTTTCCCAGGTGTAATTCAAGGCTTCTCTACGTTAGGGCAAAAGGTATGTGTTTAATTGTGTTAGCTAGTTTGACGTGAAATCCTACTATAATCATGCAAGCTAACCTGAATTTAAACTCTGTTTAACTAGCTGAGGTTTAGGGGTGTGCACTAGGCCCCATGTTGTTTTTGTTTTTCGTTTTCGTTATTCAAAAATGTCATTTTTGTTATTGTTATTAATGACAATGTCGTTTTCATTTTTGTTGGCGTTATCATTTCTGTATCATTTTTGATATTGTTTTTGTTATCAGTATCGGTATAGTTTTTGTTATCGGTATCGATATTCGTTATCGTTATTGATATCAGTACCATTTCAAACAAAGATTTTATTTTTGTTATCAGTATCATCATTGATTCCTGTGCATAACTAATATTTATCTAAATATAAGGAAGACGGGAAGGGGAAAGGAAAACTATTATTAATTATATTATATTATTATTATAAGCATTTATATGGCACCAGCAATGTACCTGGTGCTTTACAGAGAATAAGTTAGACACGGTCCCTGCCTTAGAGCTTACAATCTAAAGACAGGGGGAGGGGAGACAGGGAAGGGGGAACAGAGGGAGAGACAAGGGATGCGGCATTCATGAGGATGTGTTAACTCAGGTACACGTTCTTGGCTTGGTTACAGTACAATGGGAGTTTGCAGATAAGAGGTGGGGGATAATCCTGGGTGGGGATGATTAACAGGAGTTAGGAAGGGTAGAACAGAAGAGGTGGGTTTTGAGGAGGGATTTGAAGGTGTGGAGGGTGGGGGCAAGGCAGATGTGGGCAGGGAGGGAGTTCCAGGCATGCGGGGCAGTGAGGGAGAAGGGACGAAGGTGGTTGGGGGAGCAGGGGAGGTCTGGGAGGGTGAGGGAGGGGATGGAGGGGGAGCAGAGTGTTCGAACAGGGGATTGGAGGGAGATCAGGGCAGAGAGGTAGTGGGGAGTGAGGTTGTGAAGGGCTTTGTAGGTGAAGATGAGGAGCTTGTGCAGAATACGCTCAGGAAGAGGGAGCCAGTGGAGGGAGGAGAGGCTGCACGTGGTCAAAGCGAAGGGCAAGGTGGATGATCCTGGCAGCAGAGTTTTGAACAGAGATGAAGGAAGAAAGGTGAGAGTGGGAAGGTTATTGAACGGGCGGTGGCTCAGCAGGTCCAGGAGCATCTGAATTGACACAGTTTTCTAGATCCCTCGCAGTCCAGCTTTCATCCGGACTATGACACAGACTGCGTGTGGCTTTGGTCGACGACCTTCACCGTAGATTAGATCAGGGTCGCTCAACCCTGCTGCCTCTATCAGATCTGTCGGCTGCTTTTGACACCGTGGATCATGAGATGTTGGTGACTTGCCTGCAGGGCCGTGCCGGGGTGGGTGGGACTGTTCTTGAATGGTTCCACTCGTTCCTGGCCAGAAGAACCCAGTTCGTGGTACTCGGGGACCACAATATCTATTAGCTAATCAATTATTTATATAACTATTCTAATCTAATCTATGTCTATAATATATATCTATATCTAATCTATACTACCTATCTCTATATAATGTACAGGCTGGAGAAGGGCAGGGAAAGGGAGAAGGTAAAATGTAAGATATGAGGAAGGAAAGGTATTGGTGGGAATACCTAATAAATAAATAAGTAAATAAATACAATGAGGACTAGGGTGGATTTTTTATGTGCAAGCACTACAGTTCTGTGAACGCAACCTGACAAGCAGAGCTCTCACACAATGGACAGAAAAAACCTGGCCCTTCCATTATAAAGGCTTGCAGTGCCCTCCCCAGAGTCCCCCTCATTGGTTGTGGGAGGCAGCAGGCATTGTGCAATCACAGAGTCCCATAAGACTGCTGGGGCCTGCTTGTGCTGCTCATTGGCCAGGGATACATTCATCAGATACTGCTGAGCTGCTCGCCCCTCCCAACTGTGCCTGTGCACAGTTCAAGAGTTCAACCCTGCTAAGACTTTGAGATGTCTGCTCCATCCTCCCCTCTCTAAATTTCCCCTCCAAAACCCAACTGCCACAGCACTAATAATAATGATAATGATAAGGGCATTGTTGGTTTTGTTTCTTCTTCTTATTTTTGTTATCGTTTTTGTTATCAATATTCTCGGTTGTCATTTTTGGTATTCTTGGTTGTCGTTTTTGTTATCGTTGTCGTTATTCTTGGTTGTCGTTTTTGTTATTGCAATAACGAAAACAACAATTTTCATTATTGTTATTGTAATAACAAAAACAGCATGCACACCCCTACTGAGGTTACCTTCTTCATACTTCACACACTAGATAGCTAAATTGAGTCTGAATTCCAGTTTGTCTTTTGACTCAGATTTCAAGTTCAGTTACCTAATGCACGTTACAAACACACCTTTCCCCTACAAATAGACATGCCCTTCCCTGCTGCTGGACAGCAGTGAATTAAAGACAGAGCCATGGATCTCCACCTTGAAGGAGATCAGTATAACTATGGGTGAAAACAAAATTTATTTTATTTTTTTACATTTTTACCCCACCCTTCTCCAAAGACTCGGAGCAACTCACAACATCAGCATTAAAAAATCAAATACAAAATCAAATATAAAAATACAATAATACATTAAAATCCCTTAAAACCCCACCATCCCGCCCACTCCACCCTTTATCTCCAACTGCCACCCACCAATCCTCCTCCCCAGACCCCTCTAACTAATCCCACCGACCCCTATTCCTGCCTCCCAAAGCCTGGCCACACAAAAAGGTCTTACATCTCCTCTGGACGTTGAACAGGCTCGGGCTTAGGCATCCCCTTATGGAATTATGGGAGTTCCATAATTGTGGGGCAGCAACCAAGAACGCCCCCATGCGCCCTTGATGTAGCAACTTCACAGATAGTTGACTCTCGCAAAATGAGACACTAGCCTGCGTTTAATCACCTGATCGTCTGGTAGATCACCACCAGATGTTTGCCTGCTACATTCTCAGGGTGGGCAGACAGGCGGGCGGCTGCTACGCAATGCGTGGGCAGGGGGTGGTCAGTGTTGCAGCCCAGGCAAAGGCCTGGCTATCTTGACTAAACGGGCTAATGGTCTCCCGCCTGTCTATACAGGTTTTGCACAGCTCCGCTATAAGGTGAGGTCAGAGTATAAGGCCCAGAGAAGTCCCCTCACCGTGGCTGCCAAACAGCTGATGGAGGGGCCCAGCAGAGTACCCCCAATCAGCTGTTTGGCATGCACCCAGACTGAGTGAGGGCACGCCTCTAGCCCCCCAGCAGCTGTTTTGCGACAGCTCTTCCGGGGGGGCCAATCCTGCTGCATGCTGGAGGTCCAGCTGTCCTGTTCCATATGGTTGGCGCTGTTGCCAGCCTGTGCCATAGAGGGAACTGTGATGGCAGGCCCCACGCCTGGATTACTGGTGTGTGTGCGCACGCAAGGACTGCTCATGTGAACCACTCTCCCCACCAACCTGAGGAGTGTTGGCTGCAGTGGCTCTGCACCTTTTCATTTGTTTTCACCTTATGTTAGCAGAGAAACTGATAACACAGTTCCCTGCCCAAGGGTGTAGCTACCATGGAGCTAGGGGGCTCAGTTAAGTCTGGACCCTGGACTCCGAGGGGGCCTTTTGCAAGTGTCCTAAATGCCACTAGGAAATTTCTGGGAGGGGTGGGGGTGGGGGGATGAAATGGGGCTAGCACACCACTCCTGGTCACTCTGAAAATTTCTACTGGTGCTCAGACTGCTTGCAAAGGGTACTGCCATGAAGGAAGTTTTCAGAGTGGGCTGGAGCAGGCAGTTATTTTTAGGTAAATCTCTGTGGACCAGTGAACAACAAGTATTTAATACCTGATCTTGGGTGCTTAAAATTCAGAATGAATGCTCAGCAGTAGAGATTATTATTGTATTTCATATATCACATTTTGGAAATAAAAAATAAAACCTGGAGAATTGTTGATGAGCTTTTCACAAATAAAAACAAATCGCATTTATTTGAGCAACTGTTGGCTTGAATTCAAAGATGACAGATATTTCCCTTCATGACCCCCAAATCATGATTTCTCCCCTTTTTGTAAAATCATCCTATTAACTGATCCTACTTATTATGTTCAATTGGTCTCAGTGAGCAAGGTTTATTATACTATTGTTTGTTTGACAGAATAAAGTTGACCCTTTCTAATGGTTCAATTTACTATTTATTTATATAGCATCAGCAATGTGCCCTGCACTGAACAATTGTGATTAGAGATTGGTCCCGGCTGCCCCGAGGGACTTACAGTTTGACATGGACACAGGAAGGAAGTCAAGGACGAAGGGGACATAGGGAGAGACAGGGATACATTCATCAGGTTGAGAGGTTGCAGGTACACACGCTTAGCTTAGTTACAAGGAGAAGATTTTCCAATACCATCATCTTCTCTTTAAGGAATGTTGGTAAGAGTAAAGGACATCTTGAGCTTTACTGGGAAGGGTGGGGTAAAAATTGGAAAAATAAAATAAATAGGTTGGTCAGTAGGTCACTCTGAGAAGGTGCTAGGTTATTATGTGATGAACAGGAACAGACCTACCAGCCATGATACTTGAACTGAAATGGTTCAGAAGGTGTTGATACAGACATTAAAACGAAACTGTACCAAAAGGGCTGTATTTAAAGGTTTATGAAGATAGGTATTAAGATCCCTTCATTTCAAGCTCTTCCCTTTGACATTTCTCATCAGGATTTAAAAGCTAATAAAAAGTATTGTATGCATACGGCGATCAGAATGGTGAAATGCCCCCTCCTCCTGAAATTTGCTGCTTGCGTAATTAGCCACAATACACACTCAACACACACATACGTTGGTGCTTCTGTATACAGTGCTTCATGATGCCTGTGACCCAGGTGGGCTGTGGCTCAGGAGGTAGAGCACATGCTTTGCATGTACACGGTCCCAAGTTCAATCCCTGGCCTCTCCGATTGAGGATATCTGGTAGCACGCCTGGCCTCTGCCGGAGAGCTGGATTTGAAACCCTGCTGCTCTGTCAGGTTGTGACAATACTGGGCTAAGATGGACCACTGGTCTGACTCAGTTAGGCAGCTCCTTATATCCATGTGTAGAAGTGCTACAGATCTCCACTGACTCTGGTCTGATGACCAAGCAATGTTTATTATAACTGTAAAACTAGAACACAACATGGCTGTCCCTGTCTTCTGGCAAACCTCCCAGTTCCCCTGTAGGTGTCTGTCTAAAACAGTTCCCCCTCGTCTCCAGAAAACATTAATATACTTCACAAAAGTGTCTGAAAACATGTTCATATTGTTACATAAAGTAAAAGCAGTGGCTGAGTCTGGGAGAGGTGATGGGGTTGGAAAGCTGTTGTCAGGGAGGAGCCCTGGAATAGATTAAGACCCACCTTTCTCCAACTGGAGCTGAAACAAATATTCATGGTGACTATTTTATTCATCAAATTTGCTTGCTTTGATCTGGATCCAAGGAAGCAGATAATAAAGGTTATTTGACTTTTGCTTTGTTGGATATCTGAGGTATTTTGGTTCAGTTATTTCGGTACTTCGGCTACTTCATTTCAGCACCATTAGTGCAATTGCGCTTGTGAAGTAACCAAATCTAAGTCAACAAAATTCTGAAATAACCAAAATGCCAAAATAATTGAAATACCAAAATACTGGCTAAGTGGATATTATTCTGATAGCTATCTGAAAATGTGAATAATATGCACGAATAGAAAATCCACTGTTTCAGCTCTACTCAATTTGTCCAGCTCCATTCCTAGCACCTCTTCTGCTGCTGCCTCCATTTGACCCTGGCTCCTAGCTTCTATCCATCAGGCTAAAATGTTACCCACCCAATGGCTTTTGGGCCATATTCTGTCCTGCATGCTGACAGCAAGACAAGCTCAGACATACCTTAGAGCAATCGCCAGGAAAGGAAAGGAAAGGAAACTCTCTAAGCTTCCATCCTGACTGCTTTTTTCTTAAGGAGCTAAAGAAGACCACTTCTGATAGAACATGAATTTTATTTTCTTTCATACTCTTCTCCAATCTTTGAGAATTTACTCTGTCACAAGCTCCCCAAACTCCCATTGAGATAAATGCAGGCAGAAGGAGAGAAATAACTCAAGGTCTTTAATAAAAGTCTAAAGTCAGGGACATCACTTGTAGCAAGAGGACGGCTGTTTTTACACAAGACACCCCCATGCATGGACACGCACCATCCACATGGGGTGGGTGTGTTTCTCATCTGAATATGGTGCGAGGGTGTGTGTGTTCCCATGACCCAAGCACCAATTCCACACACAGGGCACTCTGGGAAAAGCTGGAGTGCCCTGTGCGTGTATGGGGTGGCTGTGTATGGGGCCGCTCATGTGAAGCTCCCCCCCTTCCATGCAATGACCGCCGATCCCTTTGCCCTCCCACCCCATATAAAAACACCCTAAATCTCTCCCACAAAAAGCACTGCTATCTGTTAAGTTTGCTCAACTGGATATCCCAATGCCACCTACTCTACAAACCAAAAACACAGGCAGGGAAGTCATCTAGTTGTCATGACCCCATCCTCTTATTTAATTTTATTTATTTATTATTTCATTTGTTATCCCACCCCTCTTGCCTCTGGTGACCCGGAGCAGCATACAAAACAATCGTAAACTAAATACAAATAAAATATTCAACACAAAAATACAAAACAAAAATCAATAAATATCAAATTCTGGTTATAGATAAAACCCACCCTAACCCTTTGCAGAGAGCCTGGGGGAAGAGCCAGGTCTCACAGTTATGTCGGAAGGCTGGGAGATCTGTGCGGAGGTGGATCTCGACCGGGAGGGCATTCCAAAGGGACGGCACAGCTGCTGAGAACGCCCTCCTGTCTGTCTGGACTCGCCAGGAATGTGAGACCTCCAGGAGGGCTTTCCCCAGACGATCGCAAGGGACACCCCAGCTTTCAGGGGTGAGGTGATCTTTCAGAGAAGTGGGGCCTAGACCATGTAGGGCTTTATAGGTCAAAACCAGCACCTTGAATTGGGCCCAGAACACAATTGGCAGCCAGTGCAGCACACAGAGCCCTGGTGTTAGGTGCTCCCTGTGGCCTGTCACCCCGAGGAGATAGCCACTGCATTCTGCACAAGCTGCAATTTCTGAACCATCACCCAGGGCAGCCCAATGCAGAGCACATTACAGCAGTCTAGTCTCTAGGGAACGAATGCATGGATGATGGTGGCAAGATCAGTGTCAGACATATAGGCGGAACTGTCTCACCAGATGTAACTGGTGAAAGGCGCTCCTAACCAGAGCCAACACTTGGAGATCCAGGGGCAGCTGTGGATCCAGGAGCACTCCCAAACTCCGCACAGAAAGAGCCAATGGAGGTCGGATGCCCCCATTAATGGGGGCGACCTCATCTCTCAAGTCGCCGACCCTTTGCCTTATGCCACTTTCACTTGTGAATAGAAGCTATCTTTCCCCTACCATCCAGAATTCCTACCCCCGCCCCCCCTCCCAATTCTCAACTACAGAAATGCAGCCTTAGCTCAGATTATATTCTCTGAATGTATTTTCATGCATTCTGATAATTTAGGACTAGTATAGCTTTCATAAGTTACATTCCCACCCCATCAGCAGCACAATAAAACTGGCTAACTTAGTAATGATAAGGCTTTACAGGCTTTTCAGCTACAATCTTGTAGCTCCATCTCATTATTTTGGGTAGTGTATATAGTCAATACACCTCAGCCTGACTTGTGCAGGTCTTCCATTTCTGAATTGCTGCTATAAACAAACTTGTCAGGACCGAGTCATAGGGAAGATGGCTGGAATGAAAGCCACATACAACTCTCAGAACGATTTTTAAACAAATAAGTCTTGAATAATTTTTGTGTTTGTGGATAATGAACTATCAATAGCTGGAGGAGGACATTGTTGACATGCTTGAACTGCATGCTTAATTGCAATTTTATGGGGAATAATGGCTACCATGAGAGTTAGAAATGATTCGCACACATGAGAAGCACGGTGTTAATAGCTAATAATGCCACTATTAGCCCCTGCCATCACAGTATTGTGAATAATTCACAGGCAACCAACGTGAAGTCCGAGCTGTGAATAAGAATGCAATCTAAGTATAAGCCTGTTTGTAATCATCAGTTATTGGGCTAAGTTATATTCTTTACTTACATCAAATGCGCCCCCAGCCGATGGCTATAAATGAAAGGAAAATTTAGCTGATAAATGACTTTAAGGTGCATCATGTTATGTTCGATCCTATGCTTAAGTAGTATAGCAAAGCGTGATGGAGACTAACAAAATAGGAATGGACAGCAAACATTTAGTTATCCAAGATTAATTTGGATAGCAAGTGCTGAATGCAATCTATAGCAATTACAGCACTGAATGAACTCCTGGAGGAAGTGCTTGCAATGCTGCACTCTTCAGATTGCACATTACTTAAGTTGTGTTCAAGCAGTTTTTATTCTGGCCTGTCAATGACACAACCTATTTACAGCTCATTTGCTTTCCAATATCATTCCTTCGATACCTTTACAGCAAGGGTGGGGAACCTCTGACCTGTGGGCCAAATCTGGCCCATGTCTACTTTCATTTGGCCTCTTTCCAGTTCTTGGATCTGGCCGATAGATCCAGTCCCTACTCTCATGCACTGAGAGAGTAAGCTCAGGAGAAGAGAGTAGAGATGAAGAATGGATCTACTATGGCATAGAGTAGATCCATGATCTGGACCTGCCACTGCTCCGCTTATTCTACGGACACCCTTTAAGACCGCTGTCCAACTCCTATGCAACCTGAAGAGCCTGTATTCATTTTCAAAGTGACCCATGAGAGGGAAAGGGTTTTCCACTCCTGCTTTGCAGACTGGTTCAGAAAAGCAACCCATCCCATAAACAGGGATGCTAGTACTAGATGTCCAGTCGTTAGATACCATGATACACTGGCCATCTAGCAACTACTTCTGCTAGGTTTTATCAATATTAGAAGGCTGATGGTGTTGCGTTGATATGCATTCAATCCTTATCTAGTTCATCCTCACAACCCCCGTCAGGTAGGTTATTATTCCCGTTTTACAGATGGAGAACTGAGGCTAAGAGATAGGGTGTAAACAAATAAGACAGAAACCTGCTGGAGTCCATGTATCCCCCCACTTAAATGTTTAGCATGTTCAGCCTAATAAATGGGCAGTCCCCACTCACAGGTTTAGCGTGGCAAACCTAATGCACATGGAGGTGTCCTTCTCCACCACATAATTGACGGGAGGTGAACACGCATTAGTCCGCATTTTCAACCTAATTGACAGGACGCAGACACGTGGGCACACATTAGCCTGAAATTGATCGCATGGATGGCTCCACATGCTCTGGACCCCACCATGAGTGGAGGCTGCGTGTCCGGTGGACGGTGGCCACGTGCGTGAACACCTAATAAATGAGCAGGTGGACACCCACCTGGTGTGGACTATCAGGGGCTATCGTTTCATTTTTTTAAACACCCTTAGTGACTTGCCCAAGGCCACCCACCCAGTGAGTTCATGACTAAGACATTATTTGAATCCAGGCTTTCCAATTCCAAGTCCAACACCTTACCTTGGGTTACACTGATTTTGTCTGAGATACCGTGACTTTGCATTTCTTTACAGCTCAATAAAGCCTATGGTCAGTCTCACATTATGCGTGCAAGCAGGACAAGAGGGATTCAGATCCCAAAGCAAGACTGTCCCAACTGAACTGGGACTGTTTCATCAGGCATGTCTGTGATGCTACAACCTGTGTATCGATGCTCTACTACAGTGATATCCTGACTTTCACATGAAGTCTGGACTTGATCTGTTAGTGTGAGAAAGTCTGCAACACAGGCCCCCTCATCTTCTTCCTTGCTATTCCTGTTCTTTTGAGGTTAGAAAGAACAAGTTTTTCCTTGTTTGTATGACTATGACATTTGTTGATGCTATTTAGATTGTCTCCAACAAGGCTAATTAATGGAAATGGACAACACCTGATCTGATTTCGAAGGGTAATTGGTGGACTGATAAGTGAAAGAACCAAATACATGAAAATAGGTATTTCATTCTCTCATTCACCTTGTCGGTGACTGTTATGTATCCTGTAGAGTTCTATTCCGAGTGATTTCTAGTGCCCTGTGGAGTAAGATTTGATATGATGCCACCTCATTTGCAATAGTGTTGATAGAGTTTATCAATTATGGATTTATCCTGTTAGATGAAATGTCACAGGTAACCCAGAGAAGAAATTCACTGTCTTAAAGTCAATTTTGTATTCTCTCTGCAATTAAGTGAAAACTAGGTCAACAGCTACTCTACACCGATGATTATATTAAATGTGGGGGGGAAATTATACAGAATTAATTAAGCATTAGTTATATTAAAATGTGATAAAATTCTTTCAACTGTGCCAAATGACATATAAACTTGAAAGAAGATTTTTTTGCTACACATAATATCCAATATCAGGTCTGCAACACAATGAAAGCCTACCTTTTCTTTGGAGTTTCAGTAATTGCAATGTGATAAACATGCAGGTGTAAGGCATGCTAATGAGTGGACTTAAATATAGAAACGAGTAATTAAATTTTGGTTTTTTTCACTGCTCTAATTGGTGGTTAATTTATGCACCTGATTTTTCAGGTGCTTGCATGTACTCATTAAAAATGACCTCCAAGAAAATTAGGAGTGCTTTGGAAAAAAAAGGCAAAGTGACAGGTCTGCAGCAGTTAAGTTTAGCCTTTTTTCTGTGCGGGGGAAATGCTTTTGTAAGTACTGTAATTAAACAAGATGGAAAGAGTAGAGCAGCTTCAGAAACTTTTTGCATTAGACAATATTACAGGAGTGTCAGTTAGCAGCATTGTAGTTATAAACCTGTCAGCACTCCTCTGCTAAACCTTGTTTAGAACTTGGTCACAAAATTCACTCCAGGTTGAAATTACGTGTGTGTGTGTTATGTTGGTCTACAATGAGCTGGTTTAATTGTTATGGCTTTTTAAAAAGGTCTTTACATTTTGTTTGTAGGAGTTTTTAGGAAAGAGTTGAATCAACTGTAAGGTGGAGAGTAGGGATGTGCAAACAGAATGCGGTTTGGATGTTCAGATGTCCGGTTGTTTGGTTCGAAACCCGAGTTTGGGTTTGGTTGTTCGGTTCGGCCGAACTTGGCCAAACAAATCGAAAATAGCGCTATTGATACCGATACTGAATTCGAAGATTTTTTTCGGTATCTGTATCATTTGGCCCTGAAACAACCCATGATCTCCACCCCTGGTGCCAGGAAGTCTGCTCCTCAGCTGCCTCCCCCTTCCAGTCATGTTTTTCCCGCATGAAGTCATGTTTTTCCTGCCTCCGAACTCATCCTAACTCACCCGAACATGACCGAACTGTTTGGTTGTTTTTGAGTTTGGTTCGGATGGTCAGTTTGGACGTCCAAACAGACTGAGTTCGGTCTGAACTCCGAACATCCAAACTGCGTTCGCATATCCCTAGATGTATGTCATGTCTTGTGGGGATGCCAGTATTATGCATTAGATAGGCAGAAGTGCTTGGTCCCCCTAGAGGCCACAGTAGTGGGAATAACACTACATAGGAAAACAGTGCTGTGTTTACAGGACAAGAGCTGGGAGACTATAAGGGCCTTGGCCAGATTCCTGTATGCAGTGCAGCTGCAATGGAAGAGGAGGGTTAAGGACACTGAACATGGTAAAGGTTAAGTCAAATGTCTAAAGGTGCAAATTCCTGTAGTTTACTTCTGCATATTTATATTTAGTAGGCCGATATTAGACGTCACACAAAATACGTTGAAGATGTATAAATTGTTTTTTGCGAATTGTATTTTAGTGGTTATTTGTAGTTTTATTTTTATTTTTGTACAAAATGTATGTGGTTTTTGGCTGAGGCCATTAATAAATCAACAACAACAACAGCATATCCCTAGTGGAGAGCCCTTTCCCTCCCAATGGCTGCTCCGAGTGCTGGACAGGAATTGAGGATGGAGGTGGTATGCTCGCTATGGTGTGCAAAAGCATGCATGGGAAGGGGAGCGGGTCTCATGGATCTATGCCATGGATGGATCTTTGAGTGCATGCTCTCATCTCCATTCCTTTCCTTGGATCTCAGTCTTTTAGTGCTTGAGGGTAAGGAATGGATCCAGAGGCCAGATTCAAGAACTAAAAAGGGGCCAAATAAAAACCAGCTGTAGGCCAGGTTTGTGATCTGTGGTTGGATAACAAAGAAAGTAGCAGCTTGGCGCTGCCAGGTGGAGGGTTGTGTCAGGATCAGGGCCCAAAGTAGTCAAACAACAGGAATTAGTATCTCTCCAGTTTATTGGTATACAGGTTCATCACCAACTACTCTATGCCGGATACGCAATCCCTCCAGCCCCTTGACTATCTAGCCCCAGCCTAGTTAGATCACAGTCCACTGACTGGCTAACAACAAACAGTCTTTATTTACTTCCCTGTGGCAGCCTTCGGACCTCCTCTGTTTCAGGAGCAGCAATGGGTGTTGTTCAGCTTCCAGGCCATTTCTCCATTCAGGAACCCCAGAGTCAACAGGCAGCTACAGCAGAGCGCCTTCCTCCTAGTCCCCAGGCAGACTGAGACTTAGCAGCCTCAGGTCTCCTATATACGCATCGTGTCGCCATAGGCGAGAGAGAGCGGGATACAAATAAAAGGTGAAAAAAAGGTGAATATATCTGGGTGGCCACACCCAGCTACTTCCTCTTCCTGTCCCCAAGTTGCCACTCTTAAAGGCAAGCCCCCAGATCACCTGCGGGGGAGGAGGCAAGAAAGGATTAAAGATTTACTTATTTCCCTCTGGAGTCCATGGGGGGGTGTCCCCTCCTGACCCCCCACTGTTCCTCACCACACTTCTGGGCTTCCTGGCACTGCAGTTTAAAAAGAAGAGAAAAAAAGAGAGCTGGAGCATGCGCAGAGCAATGCTCCACCCCTGGACGCCCTTTTCAAAGATGGTGCCGGCAGGGTCAAGCAGTTGTTCAAGCAGTCAGCCCTTTTGAAAGATGGTGCCTGCAGGGCTGGGCATGTGCAAAACAACTTCTGGACCCTGCCAAGGCCATCTTTAAAAAGGGCGCCCAGGGCTGGAGCATTCTCTGCGCATACTCCAGCTCTTTTTTCTTCTTCTTTTTAAACTGCAGCTCTGGAAAGCCCAGCAGTGTGGCGAGGAGCGTCGGGACCTGACCCCCCACCCCTGCAATGGTGCGGAGCGGTGTGGTTTCGGGAGGGGATCCCCCCATGGACTCTGGAGGGAGGTAAATATTTAATCATTTCCTGCTTGCCCCCTCCCTTCCCCGCCTGGCGTACAGTCCCCGGAGATGTTCAGGGGGCTTGCCTTGCATTGCCTTGCCTCACCTCGCCTCACCTCCTGCTCACCTTCAGGGGCCCTGCTGCCCCCCACCCGTCGAAGTCGTGCCGGTTCTCAGCAAGAAGGTGGTGTCTCTAATTTCATCTCAAGATGAAATGGGGAGCACACCCCCGTCTTGTCAAGAACCAGCGAGACAGGTTTCAGCCCTAGTGGCAGAGTCAGACTCACATCTCCAGGTCCTGGAGTTCTAACCCCTTACTCTCTCTCAGTCCAATTCCTTTCCTTGCACATTGCATGCCTGTCTTCCCATTTGGACTCAGCTTAGTGGCTGAAGCCTCACTTTCACAGTCATTAGTTCTCCTGCCAGGGAGGACATCCTTGACCTGGCTTACATACTAGACTTAATGATTTACATTATTACCCCCTTGGGACTGGGAGGCATTCCCACCCATTCCTTCCAGACACTCCCACCCTGGGACCCTCTTGACTTTAACAGGTCAGTGTTCTATGCACTGTAACAAACATAGTCACCATCATCACCTTCCCAGGACATAGGCATAACATTTCCCATTATTTACCGAGGCTTTCTATAGCCATCTATGTTTAATTTGTTTACTCAGACTGATTAACGGTCTTGTAACAGCCACATATAAACTTTTAAACTCACTTTAGGCATTACAGTAGTCAAGTCTTGCCACAGGCTATTAGGCATAGTCCAGCTTAATTCTCCCAGTTTTTAAGGCAAGATACAGTCTTTTCCTACCCCATTGGGCTTCCTTCAGTCTCTGTGCTTTGAGTATCTGTAGCCCATCTTGATTCACTAGCCCATATCAATTATCTTGTTTAGCTTGCTCCATCCAATACTAATTATGTCTCTAGCAGTTTCCTTCAGCTACTGCAAGCTGCACCAACAAGCTTTTTCTGCTTGCTCAGTCCAGACCTTTTTATCTCTGGTTTCCTACAGCCTAAGTGGAGTGTGGGTCCTCCCATTCCTTCCCAACACCCCCCTCCTCCTGACCCTATACCTTTTAGTTGGCTAGGTAAGTCCAGTTTCACTGTTCATCACTGTTTCCCAGGGGACTAATTAGTCTTATTAAACTTCTTAGCCTTCTTTTTCTCTTTGCCCTTATTTACAGGCTGAACAGACTTCTCTGCTTTTGCGGCAAAGCTCCTCAACTCTTCTTCATGCCTCTTCCACACCCATTCTCTCAGGGCTAACAGTTCACTTGGCAACTCGTTTGCTTCTATCTGTGGCTAGCTTTTAAGCCATCAAGTATGTAGCCTGAGGCTTCTCTGGTACTGGTCCCAATTCTTTAATACCATTCCTAGCTGGCACCACCTCTGCATGGGCTAGGAGGGCATCCTCCTCATCTGAATCCAAGGAAAGGCTGTTCCATATGTGATGTATCCCGTATAAAAATATATATATTTTATTGGCCATCTACGTTTCAATATATTGAACATTAGAACTGGCCTTTGAATGGTTAATTTCTAATGAACTGTCTCTAGAATGTACTTTTAGCTGTAATCTGGGAGAAGAGATACAATCAGTCTGTCTCTCCTAAGGATTCAACATTTTTCTGTTTACCAGTTTCAAGGGACATGACTCCCAAGCAGGGCAGGAAAAGGCCTTGCTTGTCTGGATGTAAGTCATTGTTAAATCCTATCTCAGATGATAGCTGCCTGTTTACTATGTATCAGCAGATTTTGTTTACAACTTACTTTGAGAAAACCTCATTGTCAGATGTCTTGACCTGATGTCATTTAAACTGACTCCTAAGCATTTTTTCTCCATAAATAGGGAGAGGAAAAATGAATTTTCCAGGAAGTTCCTTCCTTGGAGTTTACTCACCTTCATATGGCAGTATAGGACACAGGACTGGGTGAATATAAATGTATATTCTTTTGATGCATTGAGCCAATAATACTTAAAGCATATGTTATATCTTATAGATGTTAAAATCATTGAACTTGTAACAAAACTGTTCCTTGAACAGAAATAACTTTTTAAATCATGTATTTGTAACTGACACTGTTTCACTTTTGAACCATGTTTTTTAATTGAACTTAAGTAAACTGTTGCTTTATATTTATAATATTCCTTGTCTCATAGCCTCATTTATAAATAATATTATCTTTAAAATACTTTGCTGAGCTGGCTGGCTTATTAGCACAGTGTAAACTGAGTTTCCACATATTGGAAAAGAGCGCCCTATATACAGACCAGATTATGTTACACCTGGACCACTAAGCGCATTTTCCCTTTGAGGAAACTGAGGCACAATGCGACACATATCCTCTGGCCTTACCACAGCTACCCTAGTCTCTGCACCAGGTCTGCAAGAGTCCTCGTCCTCTGACATGACAGAAGACATCTCATCTAGAAGCCCAATCCCCTTACAATCTTCTTCCTCTGATTGTAGGGGAGGTATGTCATCCTCCATCTCTTCAGCTCCTGGTGGGATCATCTCTTTATTTTTTCCCCCATCGGTGGATCCAGAGGGGATGGTATACTTCTCTGGATAGCCACATCCTCCCATGTATTCTGGGTTCCCACTGAGTTCCAGTCTATTTGGGAACTTTGTTGTTCGTGCTGTTGCTGTAATTGGGTTTCACTAATATTACAGTATCTTCAGGGATTTTTTCCTCTGAGTCCTCATTTGGTTCCTGTTCCTCCTTTCTGTTTGTTTCCCAGCACTCTTGTACCAGGCCAACTCCTTTTCCAGCCTCATCTCTGGCCTGACCAGCTTCCCAATATTCTGGGATATTATTTCTGTTCCTCAAGTCAAACTCATCTGGGTACATTTGAGTTTTACCATGACCCCTTTTATGAGTCAGTTTTCCATTTGTGCCTCACAGGCTTGCCTCTAACTAGTCCTATATCTCCTTTGTAGACAAGGACATGTTCTCTCCAGATGCCCCATTTCATTGCAGTGCCAGCACCTCACATTTTCCCAGTATCTCTTGGGTCTTATCAGCGGGTAAGCTTTTCTAAGGTGGCCCAGATGGTTATAATTCCAGCACCTTTTATGGGCTGCTGTACCCATCAATGTCTCTCTTATTCTAGTCTGTCTTTCTCTGTGAATCTTATTATTTAAAAGTCCTGTGCCCTTACAGTCTCTGCATAATTCAAAGCCCTGGCTACCTCGATAACAAAACCCATACAAAGTCTCTCTCTGTTTCCTTAATGGTTTTGCATAAGTTGGACCCCTCCATTGTGGAGGGCAAACACTCCCCAAATGTCCTACTTGCCCACAGTTGTGACAATTCTTCTTAGTACCTTCCCCCAGGGAACCCAAGTACTTGCCACATTGTAGTCTTCTTGGCCTCTGATCCTGCTGTCACCTCAGCCTTGGCCCCACAAAAGCCCATAAGCTGACAGGCTGCCTCCATCTTGGGTATGCTCCTCAGTCAGCCATTTTGTCTCTGCCTTGAATCTACATCTGTTCCTGATTGTGGGGAGTCTCCCAACTCTAACCCACTCAAGCCTCCATCCTAGGGTGAGCTCAATGTTCTTCACTGCTGTCCACTTCTTTGTCTCTCACACTCCTGGGCACTATCCTCCACTTTGTGATCACAACACTGCAGAGTTCTTCAGCTCCCTTCACTTAGATGGCTTGCTGGCCAACGTTAGAGCTGCCTGCATTCTCCACCAGAGATAGCAGCTTGGTGGTGCGAAGTGGTGAGTTTAGTCAGGATCAGGTCCCAAAGTGGTCAAACAAAATGGGAATTAGTTCCTTCCTCTTCGGAGTCTCCAGGAAGACTAAGGCTTGGCTGCCTCAGCTCTCTTAAATAGCTTGGTAGCCACACCCAGCTACTTCCTCTTCCTTTCTCCAAGTAGCCTCTTTTAAAGAACCAATATCAGACTGCACTCTGTTACAGAGTAACTCTGTGACTAGACCCGTGCTTCCTAATTTTTAATTTGCTTATGTGACTCCATTGAGACACTTAAATATAGTTAAGCATGGTATAGTTTTATGGTCTAGCACACATCATAAAAAATACATGAACAATATGTCAAATAAATATGGGTAAACCAACTGAATATAGCCTACTCAAAGGGAAAATGGTGGTTTGGGTAATAAGCAAATATCTGTTCATGCTTTGAGTATCTGTTTTGGTTATTCCATTTTGTTTTTTCTGGACTTTTTTTGTGACCATTTTGGTTATATCATTTTGGCAATATTAGCACTATTACATCATTTTTGGCAACTGCACATATGCAGCTGAAATACTGAAATAACTTTAATAACCAAACTGCAGAAATTAATTAGAATACCTAAAAAACTAGATATGCAAATACTACTAGTGAATAATAAACCCACTACCCATTTCAACTCTACAAACACCAATTTGGGTCAAGAATCCATCCACAGATGGCATGGGAACCGATGGACTAAACCCTAAAGAGTAGTTTTCTGGTTTAAATCTTGTATTTGTGTTTCTTGATCAGGCTTTTGATCAAACTTTGTAAAGATGACCAATTGCATCTTATTTCACCTATAATAATAATAATATTTCACCTACTGACAAACAAGCCTTTCTTAAAGTAGACTGATACACACTAGTTTGTTGTGAAGGGCGTGTGCACATGTTACCTGGGGATGAGGGTGGGGTTAACTTCCATGAGGCGGAGGCCAATCATGTGTGTATTGTCATGGGAATCAGCACATGTAGAAATTGTGTTATTCCGCTTTTCTCCCATGAGAATAAGTGAAAAACACCCATGAGTGTAAGAGCTACATCTGAGGATTTGTTCATGTGTGAGTGTTTTCACGAGAGAAAAGCGGAATAGCGTATTCCTACATGCGCGAATTCCAATGACAATAGAGATGTGATTGCCCTCGCGAAAGTCCACCCCCCCCCCAAGATAACGTGTACAAGTCCCCAATGTCTTTGTCTTCCTTTCCTAGAACTGACAGGAATAAAAGTTTCTCTCTTTTGTGTTCATTTACTATATTGCTTTGAAATTTTTTATCTCTTCTAAAGAGAACTGTCTGAAGAGGATCCACATGGGTGAATAGTCTACTTGTGAAATGCTCTTTGCAGCCTCAGGAACTTAGTGTTCCATCCCCATATCTTCCCTCCTCCCTTCCCTTTTTATTAACATGTGCAGCAGTACACAGAAGCAATGTGGATGGAACTGAAACCACAAGCTTATTCCAAAAGCAAAAGATATATTCAGCAGCTATATGCATTAATAATATATTTTGAAGCATGCTCAAGGATTTTGTATAACTTAATTTTGTTTTATTTAAAAATGAAAACATTAATTTTTTAATTCAAAGAAAGCCACAACCCTCTAATTTGGAAAAGAAGGGTGGGCTTGTGGTTGAGGCACTCAGTCAGGACTCATTTTGACATCTCTGGCTGATTATAACTCAGATTTCCTGTGTAAATTTAAACAAGTTACTTAGACCAAATATTTTTAAAATGCCCACTAGTTTATGGGTTCACAATGTTGAGTGCCTTTTATCTCAATTCGTATAAAGTGATCACTAGCTTTTGAGTTTGTTGGTCTGTATTTGTTCCTCCATCTGCCATCTGTAAAGGATTCCTTATCTCACAGGGGATTTGTTCATGAATAGGAAGCACTCAAGATTCTATATTGATATATTGATGTATGCAAAAAAAAATATATCACCTGCATAAATTTTTAAAAATGTATTCATTATGGATTAATCTCATAGCTATTCCACTGTATGAGCCAACAAGAATGTAGAGCCACTGGAACTATCTGAATGACTGAACATGTTTGGGTGATATATAATTAAGCATTAATGTGAAAAAGGTAATTGTCAGCCAATTATAAGTTGCTCTGCCAGACTTGTTTAAGGCAGAAGACCAGAGAACACACAATTTACATTTATTTTATTTTATTTATTTTTATTTATTTCATTACATTTATTAGCTGCCCCCTCATGCCAACGGCATCTCGGGGCGACTTACAATATTATAAAAACACAATAATAATAAAAACAACAATAATAAAACCCCAAACCCGCAACAATTTATAAAACATACTAAAACCAACCCTCTACCCCACCCTCCCCTCTGAAGGCCTGGCTGAACAGCCAAGTCTTGTAAACACGTCAGAAAGCCAACAGGCCCGGGGCCAGGTGAGCCTCCTCTGGGAGGGAATTCCATAAACGCGGCCTGGCCACTGAGAATGCCCCCTCTATTGTGGCTCCCCGTTTTACACAGGGGACCTCCAAAAAGGCACCCCCGGTGGATCGAAGAGATTGCTCTGAGGCGCTGTCACCGGGAGGGAGCAAATCCACACTCGCACCACGGGGGAACAGACTCTCACTATACCGAGGCGTACTTTGGTTCTGGCAGGGGTAGCCGAGGGTGCTAATGCCCATCAGGATAGTGATTGGCCTTACCTCTCGAGGAGAGAACGGGCCTCTATCATCATAGGATGCCAGAGACTTCGTACCGCCAAGGTCAGCCCCGAAAGGCGCTTACTTACCACACTCACCCGAGGAGGTGGGGAGAATAGGGTTACTTGTGAGGTACTGTGAGAGCAAGGAGAACCCAGAACAGAGAACAGGGATGCACACACACACAAGGAATGCGGACAGGCCCAGGAAGGGGGGAGGGTGTAAGGTTCCACCCAGTCGCACACACGCTCTGGCAATCACTCACCACGCACTTCAGGGGGAAGAGGTAAGGCATTCCAGGCAAGCAGGGTGGGGAAAACAGTCACTCCTTTCCTTCGTGGTTTCTCTAGACAGACAGGCTTCACTCGCAACAGGGGGCCGGTTCAAATCACCAGCGCTACTCTGCAAGCGGCGCTGGGTTTTAACCTCCAGGCCCTGCCCCTGTACGTGCCCGCAGGCGCTCAGAGCGGCATAACAGGGGTGGGGGATTCCCCACTTGCTGCATCTGGGCTGCGGGTGTGGCTACGTGAGGGAGCTCTGCGCTCCATCCCTGTGCAGCTGCTGGGGCAGGGTTACTGACCGTGCCTGCGAGGCCCGTCCCACCGGCTCCCGCTGCTCCGAAGAGAGCCCCGGCTGGGTCGTCAGGTGGGGGTGCCACCGCCGCGGACCCCGCCTGCTGAAAGGCGCGGAGGGCGAGGCGGGCCCCAAGATATGAGAGGCCCAGACCATGCAGGGCTTTATAGATCAATACTAACACCTTGAATCTGACTCGGTATGCTATAGGCAGCCAGCGCAGAGCACCGGTGTTATGTACTCACACTGTTATGATATGGCATAGGCCTAACAGAGATGCTAATTTCCTTGCTACAATGTAACCAAAGCAGAAGTGCTTCTTCTGACACAAATGTGGCAGAACAGACATTGAATGTCATTGTAACTCATTCTTTGTTGAAATGTAACCAAAAGAATATTGTACACATCTGTAACTATTGAAAGGATGCTATGAGTTTCCTATATGCTTTATTTGCTTGCTATATGCTTTATAGTAATTTTTAGCTTAGGAACTATTAAAAATGCATATTATAAGAAACAGGCTGGCAGGAGGAGAGAGAAATATGCTGACAGGGATACATTCTTGTCATCAACAAAAGGAAAGGCCCCAGTAAGAACAGAACTAGTAAGAACTGTCCGTTCCCAGAACAAGGTTGCAGATAAGAACCAAGCAATGCAATAAGGGAAAATGGCTTGATCATACAGAGAGACGCCTCAGAGAAGGGGTGTGGGGGATCTATGGCCTAAGGTCATGTCTTTCTTCCAGAAGGAGGACAGGCAGGACCTAATCTGGTCATGTCAAACCCCAAACAGTGAGAAACAGGGAAAGACCCCCAAACCTGAATAGCAAAGGGGAGGAACTTTCTTGATGTGGAACTGTTAGCCCCGTGCTCTGGATAACTCATAAGGGAAACAGCATAAAAGGCCAGTCCCTAGACAGAGAAGTTGCCTTTCATGATGCTTGTCCACTAGCCCTTATCAGGGCGCCGGCTAGCTTGATGGTTGGTCTACTCTGGGACTTCTCCCTAGGAAGTCCTACAACTGCTTCTCCTGGGCCCCCGCCCTGCCTCTCCTCTCGAGACCAGACCTGAGACCTCTGACACATAAGAACTCATATGTATGTATTTATGTGTGTGTGCTCGCTGTTAGAGTAGGTGCAGGCAAATGGCACATGCAAGTGTGTTGTAGGTGCTGTATTACTGCTTTATCCTCAGTTCTTCTATATTGAATAAACATCTGTCTATCTGAAGGACTTTTTGCAATCTGTTTCATAGTGTCTCTGTCCAGATCCCGAAATTGGAGCTGCCTGCCAGGGGTCTAAGTCCTGTCCCCGTTAGGATTAATAGAGAACAGTTTCAATTTATAACAACACCGCCCCATCCCCGTAAGGAGACGGACCACTGCATTCTGCACTAGCTGCAGCCTCCGAACAGAAACAAGGGAAGCCTCATGTAGAGCGCGTTGCAGTAGTCTAGCCTCGAGGTGATGAAGGCATGGATGAGAGTGGCCAGATCGGGCCCGAAGATGTATGGCCGAAGCCTTCATACCAGATACAGCTGGCGAAAGGCGCCTTTAGCCACCGCCTCCACCTGCCGATCCAGATGGAGGCCCGAATCCAAAACCACCCCCAGACTGAACCTGAAGAGCAATAGGCAGGTGAACCCCCCCCCATCAGAGGGGCCAGCACCTCCCTCGCCCTTCCCACCATCATCACCTCCGTCTTATCGGGATTGAGCTTCAGTTTGCTCTGCTGCATCCAATCCGCCACGGCCTCCAAACATTGGGAAAGTAAAAAGACAGTAGGACCTGGGTCAGTTGAAAACGAGAGGTACAGCTGAGTATCATCATCATATTGGTGACATCGCACCCCGAACCCTCTCATGACCTCCCCCAAGGGCTGCATATACACATTAAATAATAGTGGAGACAGAATATAACCCTGCAGAACGCCGCAGGTCAGGGCCTGGGGGCTATATGTTTCATCCCCCAGCACAACCCGCTGGCTTCTATCCGAGAGGAATGAGCGGAACCATCCAAGGACCATCCCGGCTTGACCCCCCAGATCTCAGAACCATCTCAACAGCAGGCCATGGTCTACGGTATCAAAAGTGGCCGAGAGATCTAGCAGGATCAAAAAGGTCGAACATCCTGCATCCATTTCCCAGCAGAGATCATCCACCAACGCTGTCTCAGTACCATAGCCGGGGTGGAACCCAGATTGAAAAGGGTCAAGGAAACTGATACTGTCCAGATGCACCCGGAGCTGCTGAGCCACTGCCCATTCAATAACCTTTCCTAAAAAGGGAAGATTAGAGATAGGGCAGTAGCTGGCGAGTGCATCCACATTCAAAGATGGCTTCTTCAGCAGGGGATGCACCACAGCCTCCTTGAGGCTCTATGATAGCCTCCCCTGCCAAAGGGATTCGTTAACCACCCTCACCAGCACCATCCCCAATATCTCCCTGGAGGCTTTCACCAACCAGGATGGGCACGGATCTAATTCACAACTGGTGGCCCTAACAGACCCCAGGGCATCCACTGCATCGGCTGGTGTCACTTCCTGAAACTCCTCCCAGAAAGAACGACCAGATGGTGCCTCCATAACCTCATGCTCCTCACTTCTTGCCTCTAACCTGGTGTCGAAGTTACTCTGGATCTGAGAGATCTTGTCTGCAAAATAGGTGGCAAACTCCTCACAGCGGGCCTGGGACAAGTTCCCATCCAGGTAAAGGGAGGCCGGACTGACCAGCCCCCACACCACCCGGAACAGCTCTACTGGATGCAACTTTGCAGATGCCATGAGGGCAGCAAAGAATTCCTTCTTTGCTGTCCTCACAGCCTCAACATAGGAACGTAAATGGGTCCTATGGAGAAGTCGATCAGATTCAGAGTGAGTTCGACACCAGCATCACTCTAGTCTCCTGCCTACCCACTTCATACACCGCAGCCCCTCGGTAAACCAAGGGCCCCTGTGGTGACAAGACAGAGGCAGTAGATATCTCAGAGACACCCTGTCAATGGCCTCCCCGAGTAAGATGTTCCAATGCTGGACCAGCTCATTGACCGAGTGGCCATCAGGGTCCAGGGTTATCTCCCTCAGAGCCTCCTGGAACTGTTGCGGTTCCATCAACCTCCGAGAGTGGACTAATCTAACTGGTCCATTCCTCTTCTGGAGGGGGTGCGCTAAGAGGCTGGCCTGTAGGAGATAATAGTCCATCCATGACAAGGGCGTGACCTTCACATCCCCCACTAACAGATCACCTGCCTCAAGGCCAGAGCAGAAGATCAGGTCGAGGGTGTGCCCCCCCCCACATGGGTCGGACAGTTGACAACCTGGGACAAGTCCATGGTTGCCATGGCGGCCATGAACTCACGCTCCACTCCTACAAGGCCGACGTCGGCATGTGCATTGAAGTCCCCCAGGAACAAGGTCCTGGAGGAGCTCAACGCCACCTCTGAGGCCAGCTCTGCTAGAGCGGCAAGGAATGCCGCCGGACAGGAAGGGGTCCAGTATACCAGCAGCACCCCAAGCTTGCCCCCAGTCAAATCAAACACCATATGGAGGGCCTCAACACCTGGAATCTTCTGGACTGGATAACCCCTAGCTGGTCAGTCCTCCCTAAAAACAATAGCTACATCTCCCCCCATGCATGGCTGATGCTGCACAGCATACCCGGCTGGTATGAGGTCTGCTAAAGCTGGTCCCGCCCCTTCATCCAACCAGGTCTCTGTAATGCACGCAAGGTCCGCCACCTTGTCCAAAATCAGCTCCCAGATAACCGGGGCCTTATTCATGACGGACCTCACATTCAACAGCATCAGCCCTTTACGGGCGGACCCTGGATCCTGACCCTCCCTCCCCCTCGGGGGGGGGGACTCTCTCAACCTCTACCAGAGACACGGCGGTCCCCATGGAATCTGAGTCACCCATTCCCTTGGACCATACCGTCTGCGTCCCATAACCACCCCTATGACTGCTCCTCCCCTCCCGTCCACTCCATCCTGACCCCTAGGCTGTAAACGCTTTAGTTTAGACTGTAAACTCTTTAGTTCAGTGTTTCTACACATCTATACAGAATTTAACTGCTAGCTAAATGGGCCACAGTACAGGCATTATTACAAATTAAATATTTTAAAAAGTCCAGCAACTATTTCAGCACTACCGTAATATTTCTAGAGTGCATTTTCCTGGAGTATTATAGAATAGATTTTATTATAAAAAATCAGGAATACTAAATTGAGCAGTGACTGAAACTTCAGACATGGGGCTGATATCAGGTAAGCCAGTCAACTGCACTGAACAATGAACATCCTAAAGGACAATGTGGTAAAATCTAGTGTCTTATTCATGCTACTTGTTACTTCTTAACACATGTATTGAATCCCATCATCATCAGAATCCTCCAGCAGTTAGTTATGATCAAACTTTATAAAGATGACCAATTGCATGCTAACAGTTGAAGAAGGATCACACCCTGTGTTATAATGGAATGCTCTGGCCAAACTAATCCCTAGTGTAATGTATAAGGTGATCATTTATTCATCTCACTGTTACAAATGAAATACAAAATTGACAAAATGGATAAAATACAAAATGCTTAAATGAATCACTCCATAGTACTCACATTTGAACATTATAGCCTTTTGATATATTTCACACAGAGTTATTAATTTGGACTGACTCACTCATGTGTGGCATATTTATTAGGGGTGGTCTTTCAGATACAAATTTGTATCTGTTTATTCTCATTTCATTTCCCAAAGTTATTGGATTTAAATGCAGATTTGTATTACAGATCCATATTCAACTCAATTAAAAAATAAACACATTTAAAAAAAATAAAATAAAATAATGCTGTGCCTGTGCAAAATGGCCACCAGATCATGCTGTGCATTGGCATTCTTTCCCAAAGTGGAGCAGCAGCATCGCCACCATTTTGGAAAAGGGCAGCCAGTCTGCACATGCATAAAATGGCCCCTGTGTATGTGCAGACTGGCTGCCCTGTTCCAAAATTCCATTTTTCACATTCACAGGAATTTTAAAAATACAAAATAATTTAAAAAAAAATATGGCACATGCACAAAATGGTTACTGGACTGTTTGGCACATGCCTGGCTTTTTCCAAAATGGCAGTGGCAGCATCCCTGCCATTTTGGAAAAGGGCAGCTAGTGTTTGCATGCACAAAATGGCTGCTGCTCATGTACAGAACGGCTGCTCTTTTCCAAAATGGTGGCAAAAGGCACACGTGCACAGTGGTCCAGAAGCCATTTTGCACATGTACAATAATGTAAAAAATATATATTTTAGAACCAAACCGAAACAGCCTTATTGTTGTGCTGTTTTGGTTTGGATTAATCCGTAATGTCCTGTTTCATGCATTTATGAATTTAATCCAAATTCCCACTCCTAATATTTATGAGTTGGTTAAATAGATCAACTAATGCTTAACATGTCTGGAGCTTTGCAATTATACTTTTCAAATGTGTATTCATTAGGATATACCTTTAATTGGTTGGTACTCATTTTTCCTTTTATTCCTCTACCTATAAGGACATGATGCCTTTGGATTCTCTTTAGAGACAATCAGTGAGAGAGTGCCAGGGTTCAGATCCTATCTTAGCAATGAACTCACTGGGTGGTCCCAAGCAAGCCACTACAGCCGTTTTTACATGGACTGCCCCCCCTTCCCGCCACCCAGTGGTTGGGCAGGTGTGCGGTGGGGGGGCAGGCCATGTATACGGCTGCCAGTGGGATGGGTTTACAGCGGGTGTGTGCCCGTGTAAACACCACGAGTGGTGGGTGTTTGTGCGTGTGTGCTCCCACCACACACCCAACAACAGATGCTGCACACCTACCCACACCCACAGAGCCCTCCAACAGAAGAGATGATGCACCGTGGGTTGAGGTGGGTGTGTGTCCGTGTAAATGGGCACACACCTACCTACACCCACCATGCCAAAACACCCACCCACCGCAGTCCGTGTAAAAACGGCCTCTCTCTCGGCCTCACTTCCCTGTCTTTAAAATGGGAATAATAATGGCCTACTTCGTAGGGTTGTTGTGTCGGTGAACTAGACAAGGATTGTTAAGAGTTGTGTCATCATTAACAACAATTGTATACAAGTGTCAACATGACAAATACTACAATAAACTTTGCTAGAGAGCCAAAAGAAAAAAAAAATCAGTATCATAGCAACATCTTTTTCTGGTGAAATCTGAGGGGTGTACTTCAAAATCTATAATTAGAGTGATGGAGAATCTTTTCCCACCCAGGGGCCACTTTGAAAATTAGTACAAGATCTGAGGGCCACATAGTCATTGAGGACAGGGGTGCTCAGGGTGGGGGAAAAGAAGGGGAGGGTCCAGATTAGCAACATGGATCTATCCCCTACCCTTGAGTTCACACTCTCATCTCTACTTCCTCCCCTGAGCTCAGTCTCTCAGGCCACTTTGACACAAGGCACTTGAAGCGACTCTGGAGCCTCGTATTGAAGAGGAAAGCTCTGCAGAGGGTGTTTCCATGCTGTCCGCGCTACCTGAAGTGACGTGCTGCCCATTCTCTTCAGCGGTGCTGGCTGGAGACCCAGGGCTTTCAAGAGGCGTATTCCGTAGACCTCCATTTTCAGGTCTACAGAATGTACCTCTTGAAAGCCCTGCATCTGCAGCCACCGACGCTGAAGAGAATGGGTGGCACATCACTTCCGGCACAAAAACCTCCCCGCGCAGCTTTCCTTTTGAACACGGGGCTCCAGAGGTACTTCTAAGCACTTTGTGTCAAAGTGGCCTCTGTGCTTGAGAATAGGAACTGGATCTAGGGACCAAAACCAGGAATTGGAAAAGAGCCAAATAAAAACTAGCTGAGAGTCACATTTGACCCCTGGCCTGAGATTCCCCATCCGTCCTATATTATGTTGTCTTTATCAGGTTTATTTAATCTCAACACCCATAGAAGGCAATGAGAGTGTTCCCACTGACATCAGTACATTTAAAATAGGTACCAACTGTCTCCTCCCACAATCAATGATGTCACAGACATTCACAGAATACCAAACATCATGGAAGATACAGGCAACATGAGAAACTGGCATCATTCACAGACCCAGCTGGTTGCTTTAGTATTGGCCCTTGCAGGGCATGATCCCTTCTGAAGCCAGGTCTTTTCCAGGGCAGCTCCCTCATTTTCCCCACTGCTGAACAAAACTGATGCTGAGGCCATCCACTCCCTTCGGTTCCCCAGATCCAGTCCCTCTACCCTATAAGGGATTGACCTGTTCCCCTTACTTCTCAGCCCTGAGCTGCCCTCCTCCACTGCTGGAACTCCACCAGAATGGGTTCCTTCTGGTAACCGCAGGTTCGCCTAAGCTTCCCGGGGTGCCCACATTCCCTAAAACAATGTAACAGAGCCGGGGGCCGGGGTAAGTATTTTCAGGATCTGCACCCTCAAGAACCCACGCCCACATGAGATCTTCACCTTAGTGTCCTTTATTCAAAGCGTCCTTCACCATATCTACGTACACAGTTCTTATACAATCCAGCACTCCATCACAGACCTCTCCGGGTACCTTTTAGTACTGACCCTAGACAGGCATGATCTCTCCTGAAGTCAGACTCCTTCCAGACTCCTTCCAGGGCAACTCCTGGATGTGGGCTGGCTCAGCCTTTGTGAGGCAGAGCCCTCCCTGACTCCTTGGTAATCTCTCTCTCTCTCTCTCTCTGAACTCCAGTTCTTCTTCTGTAACTCCAGTTTCAGGATTGTACCTGGCATGGGGGCCTATTTGTACAGGTCCCTTGAGACTTCTGTATAGACTGCGAAAGCAAAGCTATTGGTGATGGTAAATTATTGTAAAATAAAAGACACTTTGGTGAAGATTCAGCGAGGGCTGGGTCATTGAGGTGCAGATCCTGCAAGGACTCACCCCGCAGGGTCCTGCCCTGTTACACAGAGTATGCCCATCCAGCAAAAAAATATCAGGGCCGTTGAGTGTATTAATGTTTTTTTTGGAAGCACATGGTTAAAATACTGTAGTGTATTCTAGGCCAGAATAAGTCCACAGCTGGGCCAGGCTGGGAATGGAAGGAATTATCCTTTCTCTGTTGCTTGCTCCCCAACATGTAAACTCACACTGAGAGCAGGGCAGAGCCGTGTGTGTGTGTGTGTGCATGTGCATGTGAAATCCTGGGTACAGTCATATGAGATGGTATTGCAATTTGGGCAGCTTTACTCCAATTTGGGCACTGTTGCCATGCGATGCAGTGGCTCATGTGCCAGCAGCTGCCAGATGTTCACCCTGCCCCGGTGTGGGGTGGGCTGCTATGCCCTGCATTCTCTGAAAAAGACCGGAAACGCAGGATGTAGCAGCTTTACCCAAAGTGGGGTAAGGTTGCTGAAATCATGATACTATGCTGCTACTCGAAGGCCTGGTCCCCATCTACCCAGCGGCGGTGCACCCCCTAGGAAATATGAGGCAATGCCCCTCCTGGCCATGGCCCCCCAGGAGCTGCTGCTGGACTCGCTGCCTGCTGCCCCGAGCCCCGGCTGACACTTAAAAAAAAATTAAAAATGGCACCACTGTGAATGTGCGGAGCCAACTCGAAGAACCTTGTTTAATGAGGTAGCAACCTTCACCTCCCAACAAGGTTCTTCAATGTGGCTCCGACATTCTCATTGGTTGTCTGTGCGTGCGCGCACATACACACACACACACAACCGGTGACTCACCCCCCCTAAGGAAGCCTTGGGAAGACAAAAGGGAGATGTTTTCTCCCTTTATACGAAATGGGCAGCCAGAAGCGCCATCCATCCGCATAAAGGGAACCCTGCAATGAAATAGTGCCGCAGGGGGCACTATTTCATTGCAGGGATAGCCCAGGGCTAAAAGTCTTATCCAACTTCGCTGTGGGGGGGGGGGGGGGGGGCTGGGAGCTGCTGCGCAGGCTGCTCTAGTGCTCTTAGTCTCTTCCCCTCCCTCTGAGAAGAAGTCAGCGTGCCAGCCATCCGGGATCCCGCTGCGCTGTGAGTAAATTGGGGGGGGGGACAGACTGCGGATAGATTGGGAGGGAACAGACTGGGGGGACAGGCTGGGGACAGACGGGGGACAGGCTGGGGAGGGACAGGCTGGGTATGGATGGGAGGGAGGGGTGCTGCTTGTTCTGTGTTTGCATGATGACAAAATGGTCTCGCTACTCATGCTTGGGAGGGGAGAAGGAAAGCAGCAGCAATGCATCAATGAATGAGTAGAGAGACCATTTTGTAAATTCGTGGTTACACTGGTCGTCGTGGCTACTCTTTTTTTAAAATGGTCCCTTCACTGTTTCACTGCTGCTGGAAAGTAGTTTGTGTGAACAGGCATTTGGCTGCTGGGGATAAGGTGTGGCTGCTGGGGATGCTGGTCTGGACTCAGGGCCTGCTTTGGTGGGAAGGCAGCCCCGAAAGGGGCCAAACTGTTTTTTAAAAAGGGGCCTGTGTGCTTGAACAGGCAGTTTGTCCGTGAAGCTACTAGGGATGCTGGTCTGGATGTGTCTGATTTGGTGGCAATGCATCCCTGAAACTGGCCAAATTTTTTTTTAAAAAAGGCCTGTGTGCTTGCACAGGTGTTTGGTTGCTGGGGATGCCTTTGGGGGCTTGTGGGAATGGTTTGGTTTACGTGTGGTTTTCTGGTTTTTATATATCTGTGCATGATGATAGGACCCTGGGAAAAGCTTTGTGTCCTGTGGATTTTTGCTAAAACTGCTTGTAAGTAAGTGAGGTTTAAGGTTGTCTGCCTGCTTTTTAAACCTGGCAGAGGAGGTGAATATAACCTGCCTAACTGAAATTGCTAGATTAAGTAATGTAATGTCCATTCAATGTTAACCCTGGGAACTCCTTGCTGTTGGGTTATGCCACCTACCATTGCCCTGGCTCCACCTACTGTTGCCCTGGCTCCGCCCCTAGGCTCGCGGGCCCGTGGGCGGCTTTGCCACCCACAGGCTGGCCATCCTTACTGCCCCTCCACCTCAAAACCCACTAGCCGCCCCTGGATTTACCCCACCCCATGGTGAGGTCCATTGCAGGGCTTTGAGCGGCAGGTGCTGTCACCATTCCTGTACAGCCACATCACGGCCGGTGGCGGGATAGCGGCCAGAGCTGGGGAAGGTGGGCAGGGCTGATTTGGGTGCCTGTGCATGTGGCTGGCATCTCGACCTGCCCCGTGATGTAGTGGAATGGCTGACAGTGGCCCACCTGTCTGGTTTCCCCATGGTGGGTGGACCATCTGCCCTGCTCTCCACACTGGCCACAAAGTGTGGCAGCTGCAACTGCCCACTTTGGGGCGTGGGGGGGGGGGGGAGATCAGTCCCACCTGGCTCATCTGGCTACATCCCCTGTCAATTCAGAATTGGTAAGATAACAGAAAAAGAGAGAGAATGCTCTGCCCTACACTTTGCTCTGACTCTCTGCTTCTGGGGAGGGGAGGAGACTGAAGATGGAGAAAGCTGGTGCTTGCTTAGTCTACATTTCCATTTTCTCCATCTCCATTTCCTTCAGGTCTGCTTAAGTAGAAATTCTCATAAGTCAAACTTGCTTACATGGCTGGAGAAATTCGACATAGGCAGCTTCCACTATAACTTCCTGCATCCCCCACTCTCATTCTGCTTTGAAAATTCCCTGCCTCGCTGCCTAAGCCCCGAGCCTGGCAGACCCAAACCTCTGTACCAATTGTTCAGAGGGAAAAAAACCAAGAAAACAATGCTGATCTTGCTTTTCAAGAAATTATGCTCTGTAAATTATTGAAAAGATGAGTTACTATTTCTAAATTTTCCTGTAAACACACAAATATCTCTTGCCTTCCTATGGGAGGAGAATTTTTTTAGAAGCTTAAACCCATACACTTCTAATTAGTTGCTGTAGTTTTGGAATATCTGACACTCACAGGTCAAAAATTCATCATAAATTAAAAAGATTCATGTCTGATTTCACAGAAAATGTCAATTCATGTTTTATTTCATAGACATTTTAAGCATTATTTATTTAGATGCTTATTCTCTGAAGATTCCTACACACTGGCAGCCAGCAGAGAATGTTATGCAAAGACACTGAATTGTCGCCTACTTATCCATTGATGTACTCTTCCACTAAATAGACCAGAATGTTCATAGTATTAAACAAGAAAGAGATTGGGGTGTTTTTTGGTTTTTTTCTGTTGTGAAATATATAGCTCAGGGATTAAGAAGTGCCCTTTTACATCCGAGACCCAGATTTAAGAGCCAGCAAGGCTAAAGGCATAAGATAGTATGCTGCTGTAGCACATTAAAAGGTCAGATTTTAAATGAATTCAGGTTGAGATGATGTCCTTTATCTTAGCAAGGAATCAGTTCTGAACTCTAGTTAAACATATAGCTCATAGGATTTCTTCTTTAAAAAGAACATCAGCTCAATGTGCAGCAGTGGTCAAGAAGGCAAACAGAATATTGAGATATTAGGAAAAGAGGAGACAATAAAGCAGAAAATATTGTCATGACAATGTATAAATCCATGGTGCAGTCATGCCTTTGCATACGGAATTTGTTTTCACAGCACCTTTGTGAAGTGGAGAGGTATCATTATTTCTATCTGACAGATAGAGAACGAAGGGTTTAATTCACACAACATTGCTGATGGAAGGGAGCCTGCAGAGCACAACTCATGACCGGGTGCTGCTGATGCTGGGTGAATTGCTCTCCCCATGAACACACTTGTGTATGAATTTTCCCTTCCCACACTACACATCTTCTTCCCTGCTGGTGTCAGATGTTGCCTGGTATATACATCCCAAATGTTAATTGCCTTTCAAAAACTTTCCAAAAAAATCTCAAAAAAAGGGGAAATCTGACATTGTCAAATATCATACGTTCAGAATTTTGAATTTCAGAATTGTCAGGATTCAGAAAATATCTTTAGAATGTTGAAATCTAGAATGTTCATTCCCTATTAAAACTTGTGTGTGTTCTGAAGTCAGAATTTTGAATATCCAAATTTGATGGAAATTGATTTTTTTTAAATGAAAACTGGATTTCTATGCAAACTTTGAAAATGTATTATTTGATTTTGAAATTTAAATTATTTTTCGAAATGACAGTTGCTGTCAGCTAGCTCTGAAATTTTCTCATACTTGTTTATATTCCAAACAAAAATGTATTCATATATTACAGATGATGAGAAAAAGATTAAGATTTTGATCATATTTCCAGTACCTATGTTCTCACCTTGAGACCAACTTCAAATAAATGTTCTTCAACTTATTGAATGCATAATCAGCGCAATCTTCTGGCAGATGAGTCTGCAGGTATTGCTGGCATGTGCTGAGTCCCACTGAAGTGAACTGGGTTCATGCATGCTGACTGCTCACATGCTTGTTATCTGCTGGAGGATCATAATGCTCATCACTATTTCAGATAGATAGTTAATGACGTTCTAATGGATCGTGTCAGTGAAGATTTAAAATTGTTCCTCTGTGCCTGTGGGGAAATAAAAAAAGAAAAATACTGTGATTGTTGGGGAAGAATCATATAGTGCCATCAGAATATCATTTTATTCCTAATTTAATAGAAGGAACAAAGTAACTTTTTAATAGCAATCCCTTTATTTTTTACAAAATTATACATATTTCATTGCAAAAAAAGAAGAAGAGGAGCATAAGAATGGTCATACTGGACAGACTGATGATCAATCAAGTCCAGCATCCTGTTTTCAACAGTGGTCAATTTTAGTAAGTTTAGAAAATTGCACAACAGCTCATAACAGAATGATCAATTTTGGGTGAAAATAAACAAGACAATAACCCACATTAGCACCCATCAGGTGGGTGTTCGCCTGCCCATCTATTAGTGTTCTCCAAGTGTTTGCCCACACCTCCTCATGCAGCCCCCACTCACAGTGTCATACATCCAAGGACATTGAGGGCCCACCATAAGAACCCATGCATCCACCTCCCATCTATTAGGTTCTCCTGCAGCCTTGCCCACATCCAGATCCACCAGCACCATAGAGTTATGCCTAGCACAGCTGCCAGAGCGATCAACTGTGAAGTGGCTGCAAGAGGAGAGAGCAGGAGCAAGAGGAGAAGGTCGTTCCTACACCCCCACTCTCTCCTCTCCCAGCCGCTTCACAACTGATCACCCTCTTGCAGCCAAGCACACACTCTCCTCTTGCAGCCTCTTGCTGCTTGGATGCTCGGACAGCTGTGAGAATGTAATCAGCTGTGAAGTGGCTGCAAGAAGAGATAGGAGAGTGCGGGGCTGCAGGAAGGACCTTCTCCTCTTACAGCCGCCTGAGCACACGAGCACTGCTGCAAGAGGAGTGTGCCATGGAAAGGAGAGTCATGGCCAGGGAAGAAGCCTTCTCTAGTGGTGACCTCATCCCCCTTTCCATCAGAACCAGGGCTGCAGACAGGGAAAGAGGGTAGCTGTGGCAGCTACCACTAGCACATGAAATGCAGGCAGCGGGCTGCCCGTTTATTATCTCTACATACTAAAACATGAGCTGGGGGTGAGCTGAGTGGTGGCTGCAGTGCATGGACCAAACACAGACTCCAGCGGACTATTTGTCTCATTTATAAAAACCCTAACTTCTCTTTAGTCCCAGCCCTCAATAGTCAGGTCTCTCATCTCCTGACTAACTTGACTTAGACCAATCAGCAAGCTTCTCAGATATACATCCTAAAACTTTGCCTCCCACCAGGTTAAATTTGTAAGATATTAAGAGAGAAAGATATTAAGGTTTTAGTGCTCATGACTAAGAAATCTAATGCTCATGACTAAAATACTGCCTGAACTGGGAACAATGCTGGCAAACACTGAACAATTGTACTGGCATAGCACACTTTTAGCTAGGACTTGCAATAGTTCTGGGCCTTTTTTAATGGGACTCCCTATCACCATGAATTGAATAGAATAGAAACTTTATTCTCTCTTGACTAGCTTTCGCCATATAGTCAGAGTAAAAATCATGAACAAGTATAAATAAATAAATAAATAAATAAAATACAGTGCCCTTTGACACTGTAAAAACAGTAAATACACAAACAAATACAAAGTAAAAACAAATTGTGTGATTAATTACAACAAAGAACAGGATTCTCAAAACCACATATCGTCCCTCTAAGAACTCTGATGAGGGGCAGAAGTTACCCCAAATCGAAATGTGATACTTAATTGCTCAACACACTTTCCCTTTTTCTTGCCACCAACCAAGCATACGTCGCAACTGCACCCGTTATCTGTTCATCCTGGGACGTTAGCAGTTTCTCTAATCTAACCTGATTTGGCAGAAACGGGTCACCCTCGTCCCATACAGGAACCAGCCATGCTTCTCTGGGTATTTTCAGACATTACGAGATCACAGTGAACCACGGTGAATATGCACCTGTGGTCAATGTGTCTCGAACGTCTGTTTGGCGGCCGCCAGATGTTCGCCATGGTCAATACCCTCATGGGGTCAATTTGAACCACGCTTCCTGGGCTAGCAGGGGGAATGTCCTGGGAAGCATGGTCAAAGAGATCCCCAGCGGGGACAAAAAAAAAGTAACGTCTGGCCGTGGCGAATCCAGCCCGACTCGGCCGCCACATTGGCCCCGCCACCCGCCCGTCTCCCCAGAGGACGGGCGGCAGGAGCGTGGAGGGGGCGGGGCCATGTGGCCGCACGTTGTGCCGCGCGGCCCCGCCCCCTCCCAGATTCCCCGCCGGGATCCCCCCGGCACGTCTGTTACGACGTAACGGGGTGACCCCGGCGGGGAATGAATGGGGTGATTTCGGTACGGGGCCAACGAGGCCCGTAACGTCTGAAATCACCCTCTAATTTCACTGTAGCAGCTACATTTAAATAGAACGTGGTAAACATCTTCCACCTCCTGCTGATTGCAGAAGCAAAGGCGTCGTTTGTATGGTTGTTGCCGATATCTGCCTGCAGTTACATTAGATTTAAAAAGTTGCATGCGGAGACAAGTATAAAATCTACGCAGATCTCTCCTGCAGAATTTATCCAGATATTTCTCGAAGCCATGTGACCTTTTTATAAACTGAAAGTATGGCGCAACCTTCCACTCCGCTAATTTTGAAATGTCCTGCTGCTTGGCCATATTCCTCAGGGCATTCTTTATAATGACTTTCTGCTGCCCAGGAGGTTGCCCCAACAGAAACTCAGGAGAAAGACCCAAACAATTCAGCTGATGAACCACCTCCTTTATCCAAGGATACGAGGGTGGCCCCAATTGTGTCAGTTCTTCCTGTAAGCATAACGAGGTCAAGCAGAACTCCAAACAAGCACACAGTTTCACCAAGTAATGCAGCTTCTTTAAATGTATCAAACTTACAATTGAGGAAACCCCAGTCTCAGCCCTCACTACTGCACTGGGGACTGCCTGAGGGACTCCTAACAGGTTCTGCAGAAATTTATTCTGCACTCTCTCTAATTTCTGGCAGCTTGCCCCTAACTGAAAGATTTCTGCCCCATAAGTTAGTGAAGTTTGTATTTTTGCGAAAAATACTTTCAAAACTTGAGACGTCAGGGTATTCCTAACTTTGTTTGCCAACCCTAGAATAGCTCTTATACCTGTATTCACTTTTTGGGCGAGAGAGTGTGCATGGAAGTTCCAATTGGGTTGCTGGGAGAAACGTATTCCTAAATACGCACAACTTTCCACCTGTAACAGCTCCTCATTACCCACTTTCCAGATGCACTTTTTATTTCCTATACCTAAGGCCAGCCCTTGAGATTTCTGGTAATTTATTTCAAGCACTTTAAGCGTACAGTATCGTACAAACTGCTGGAGCTGCGATTTCAGGCCTCTCCTGGTCTGAGACATTATAACGACATCGTCCGCATACAACAGGGCTGGGACCACACTGGAACCGATCTTTGGTGGATGACCCTCAACCTCCAGTAGATTATTAACTAAATCCTCCAGATAAATGCTAAAGAGTATGGGGGCAAGCACGCAGCCCTGCCTTACCCCCTTGTTCACAGGTATAGAATTCGCTGTAATTGTTTGGGGAGATGTCCTCACCCAAGCCCTGTTCCCTGTATGTAATTGGATAATCCTTTGAAGCAAGTCTTCATTAATACCCAAGGAGTACAGCATGCCCCACAGTTTCTCCCTTGGCACCGAATCAAATGCATGGCGTAGGTCCATAAAAGCAAGAAATACGCAACCAGATCTTATCCGCGTATATTTTGTTATTATATGGGCTAGAATAAAACAATTGTCCATAACCAAGCAGCCTTTCTTGAACCCAAACTGCTCTTCTGGAATTATCCCATTATCTGCTGCCCAGAGTTCCAGTTGTTCCAACAATACCTTTGCATAAATTTTTCCCAGCACAGGAATCAGGCTTATGGATCTATAACAGCCTGGGTCCTGTTGATCCCTCTTTTTAAAGATTGGTACAATGATGGATTCTCCCCATTTGTGTGGGATGGTACCTGTTTGGTTAATCCAGGTAAAAAACGTAGCCAACCAGGGGGCCCACCATGCCGGACACAGTTGTAAAGCTACTGCACTAATCCAGTCCTTCCCGGGTGCCTTGCATCTCTTCAGGGAAGCAATGTACCCTATTATTTGCACTTCCATGACTGTCTTAACAAAAATTCCTTCCTCTCTACCAGAGCTGTCCTTATCACGAAGCTTGCTTAACGCGGGTTCTAGATCATAAGCATCATCAGTATATAGTCCCCTAAAGTGGGCCAGCCACTTTGCTTCTGGCAGCATTACCAGGCACGGTTTTCTTCCCGACCCAGCCCTTCTTTCACTATCTGCCAGAACTGCATAGAATCATTAGTGGCAGCTGCTACCTGCAGCTTTGCCCATAACCTCTTGGTATCCCAACTTTTCTTAGTTTGGATCAAAACCTTATACTGTCTACGAGTTCTTAAATATTCCTGCTTATGGGGCTCTAAATAAGTCCTAAGCCATTGGCACCTGTCTCGTGCAAGCTTCCTTTTCTTCAGTTGACATTCTGAGTCGAACCAACCAGCTCGTGGGTTGTTGATGACCTTAACTTTCCGAGACAATACCTGTGACCCCAGGTTACCCACTGTAAGTTCATAATTCATAACGTAAGACTGTGCACCTTCTCGCATCTCTGCAAGAATTTCATGTCTATAGTTAATTAGGACAGTCTCGTGACGCACCTGCCAGGTTTCCATGGCAACATGAGCGCTTCACTTCCTATGACATCTTGCTAGACCTCCGGGCGCCAAACCACGTCCTTCCTTGACCCATCTATAATGCCTGCTCGCCTTCAATAATACCGAGAGCGGCATATGGTTGCTCTCGGGATGATCACTATCTGCATGTTAGAAAAGGCATCGTAATGGCTACAGTCTGTTACAAGGAAATCAACAACGCTCCTCCCGTTATTGTTAATGAAGGTGAAATCCCCTCCCGAGGGGTTATCCCCCCTCCCATTCAGGATAATGAGGCTGCAAGCTGGGACCAGATCCAACATATGCCTCCCCTGTTCATTAATTATGAGGTCGTTGGATCTCCACCTCGGATATAACTCCAATAATGTCAGATTCTGGTCAAGGTCCATACTACCTTCATCTCCAATTCTAGCATTCCAGTCACCTGCAACGACTGGAATTGCCTTGGGAAAATCATCCAGCATCTGCATTATAATGAACTCCAACCTACCCCAAACGTCTGCATTATGATACCCTGATTGCGGGGGGGAGAGGAAGATGTATAGATTTAGGAACAGGAGACTGCACCCCGGATTAGGTTCCCATCTCAATAGCTGGAAGTCTGTATCCTCCACAAGAGTATCTACCAGGGCATCCCCAGAGGTATCCGAAATTAAAATTGCCAGACCCCCTGATGGCCTACCTTTCCTGTTAAACCTCTTCGCATCCTGACAGAAGCATGTATACCCCTGAATCTGCAAACTCTCTGCATGAGGTAACCATGTTTCTTGCAGGAATACCACATCATGTCTGGACAAAAAGTCCAGTCACTCCGTATCCCTCATCCTCTGTCCACAGCCTGCGATATTCCATGATAACAAACTGAAACTCTCTACCCCTATCAAAGACTGGAAGGAGGATCCCCTATCCAAAAGCCTTTTAGAATAGGGCCACAACTCCCGGGAGTGAGAGTCCCAAACGTTTCCCTCAGGGGCACCCCAATCCACCCTCCCAAAGTTAGAGGAGTGGGCTACTCTTTTCCCAGGCTGTCGGCCAAGGCCTGGGAGATGTAGTTGTCAATCCTGACATCTTAGATTTGTCTCCTGGACCTCCAATGCCGACATCCCTGCCCGAGCCTCCAGAATTCTCCCAATTGGGTTACCAGATTTACAAACAGGAGGGGCAGAGGTACAAATTTCCATTATTCCAGAGAGAGAGGAGTCTAAGCAAGACTCCACATTCTGCCCAAGCTCTTTCCCTCCACTTTCTTGATCCAACCCTCTCTGTACCAGCTGCTCTAGATCAGCAAACTCAGATGGCTCTGGTGATCCTGTTTTATTCAGCAATACCCACTCCCGGGGAGCCGGACCATGGTGATCAGGTACTTTACCAGAGTCATCTCCATCCCTAACCGGCTCACGAGGGTGGGCAAGCAGAGCTCTGGCCAGGGTATTCTCAACCCAAGGCATGAAAATTCCAGTAGCCTTCAAACAGCCCCTGTTCTGCCAGAGTCAATCCTGAATATGGTGGGAAGCGAAGACAATTTCCCATCTTCAAAATCTCCCCTTGTCTAACAGGGCCTTAACATCTGATATATCTTCCACCGCCAACCCCACTGCCAATTTCTCTTGAAGAAATACTGAGAACAGATTAACATTGAGAACCCTATTTTTGAGGAAGCGATATTGCCTCTTCTTGTTAAAATGGAAGCTTAGGGATGGAGCCCATCTGACACTAGTGTCCTGTGGCCACACTTTGAGTGAACGGATCTTCTTTGTATCACCTCTCAAGCCCTTAGCATTAGACTTGTCACCCCTCAAGCCCTTGGCATTAGACTTATAGGAAGGCCCCTGAATACTCTTGGGAGTGTGGGAACGGGGGCAGTTGCGTTCGACATTCTTAGACAGCCGCTCTATAAATGGACTAGTGCCAACTAACTCCTGAACTATTGATGAAGCTCCCTGCACTTCTTCACCTGATTCCAACTCTGGCACAGGAATGTCTTTATGTCCCCTGTGTAACATGCTATGTTAGACCTGTGTAGCTGCATCTTTTTGCATTAACCCCAGCACTTTGTGAGAGTTCAGCTTCCCTCTCCATGAACTGAATTCAAGCCATAGGCCCCCTACCAACATTTTCAAGACTAGGAGAAGCTCGTTAGTTTGATTAAATTTAGCTTCTACTTCCTTAAAGTGAGTGTCAAGGTCAAGCTCCAATCTTACATTGAAATTGTCAAATTTCCAATTGAGGAGGTAAGTTTTTTGCAACGTAGTTTGCATTATAGAAAGCTGATCTGCCATTAATTGGTCATGTACAGAGGGGGTGGACGGATCCCCCTGATTGGGCAGAACTGTCTCTGATAAGATTTCTTCCTGCGATCTTTTTGCTGTAGTTAAGTTGGAGTGGAAAAAGTGAGTCAATTTAGTTTGATTAAGGGGAGGGGGTGGGCGTGGAATCCCGTAAATGACCTCTGCCTGGGCTATCTCCTCTGCCAAGGATAAAGGGGCTTGGATCTTGGGATAGCTCTAGATCTTAACTCCATGTTCTGTGGCAAGGGGGGGGGGGCTCCCCAAAATCCCACGCACTTCTTATTAGATATATTTAAGAGTAATGCTTGACAGTGTAAACTCACAGCTCCGGAGATAGATGCTTCCCAAAAGCGCTTCGGCATTTAGGTCCCTGCAGAGAGGCTTGGCTCTCTCTCCGAAAATCTGCAGGCTATCTGAGGCTATTGGAGCCAACAAGCCGTGAACACAAAATCCGCACAACTGGACTAGAGTCCCTTGAATCCGCCGACCATTGAATTCTGGGGGTTGCGGTTTCAGGCAGCTGAGTGCTTACGGGACCTGTTTGCCTCTTGGTTCTCCACAACAGCCCCCGCCGGCCTGCTGCAGCCTGTCCTTGCCCCTTTCCTCCTAATTCTCGGGTGGTCTTACCACCAAGTGTGTGGATGCCAAAATAATACAGGCAGCCGCCTTTCCCGACCCGCCGGTCCGTGCCGCTCTCCTGCTCTGTTCCGTGCAGCTCCACCACAACTTCTTTTTCCCCCACTCTCCTCTATTCCGCGCCGTGGCCCCACTCTCTTCAGATCAACAGCCATCACCGATCAGAGGGTGTGTGTGTGCCAATGCCAATGGTAGCCCCACCAATGGACCCACCAACAGCTGATGCCCTTTGGTGTTGCCCAAGGGCTGCAGGAGGAGGGCGTCAGGCCCTGGTTATATACCTGAATAAGGGGGGAGGGCAAGCTCCAGTGAGTGACAGGCAGCTGCTCCAATCCGCCGCCCTTCCCCAGCAACAGCACTCCACCTATCACCATGAATTATGCCAAATTACATGGCCATTCAGTATTGTGGACAAGCAGAAATGGTACCTCCAAAGTCAATTTCTACTTACCTACATTGCCAGAGAGAGCTTGAACTCACATATCCTAAGGATCAAAATGCTGCATAATCATAGCAGTTTTCATAATGTAAAAAGTTTCTGTTGGGAAAGTGTAGAAAGTGGTACCAAAATAAGGAATAGTCATGCTTCCCCCCCTCCCCCCCTCCAAAATAAGTGCTTTCAGGAGGAAGGATGAATCCGGGTAAGTAGCTCCAAGGTGTGACCCATATTTGTAGAGTTATGAGGGCATCTATTTCCAGTCACTTCTGAGCTGACTGCTTTCTCCTACCTGGAAGCAGCTCAGGAAGCTGTTGGCCAACTGGTCACATTTACTTGGACGATAAACAATAACGTGCAGATAAGAAATGAGAATGCAAAATTTCTTAAACGAAGTACTGTATGTCATTGATCCTCTACTAAAAGTCTGTCTGCAGCGCTGTCCAAAAGTGTGGTAACTGGCCACACTGGAGGAGTTTCTACTGATTCCGCAGGGGTCCCCCCCGTCCCCGTTCTACCTTGAACCCCCCTTTGCCATTTAAGAACAAGCTCTCAAACACATAAAAAGAATAGGAGCATCCACTGTATGTAGCCCAAAATAGAATGATGTGTCACGGGCTAAGAAAAAAGCACTAAAAGGGACTCAGAGGTACTAAACTGGATCTAATAATACAGAGCATGATGTTTAATAACAAATAACTGGATTGCAGCTGCAGGCTTGAGTCAGTAGGAGGTATCTTATTAATGGGCAAGACTTACATCATGGGAAGTGTTATCAGCTTGGGGAAAAGTCTAGACATTGAACATTTACACCTACTTGTTTTGAAGTTGTTCCGATGACTCCAAAAGAGAGGCAAATAAAACTAATGAAATGGCCTATTCAAAATGTCATCAGGAGTAAAAGGAGAAAGAATGAAAAATTCACATTATTTCTCCCTTCACAATATTTTTCCTTTATTCCTGATTTTAGAAAGTTCTGTTCTTGTTCTTTCACCTTCCTTCTCCCATCCCTGATTCTCCCTATTATAAAGAAATAAAAAAAAGATATTCCCCTTCCCCTGTTCCCTCTCCCACTCTCATTTTCTTTTTCTGGAGATTATGGTTATGGTGATTTTAGAGTTATCTGGTTAGCGAGCTTCTAAAAATACCACAATTTTTTCTGAAAATGGAGAGAGTACATTAGTAGTAGTGGTTTAAGGTTCTAAAGATACCCATTTGTTGAAATGACGCATCAGCTCCTAACCATGGGTGTTTTTAAAAAAGACGGCCCCACGCAAGGGCTGCCTGTCCCCGTGTGGGGCCCGTCTTGTCTGACTGTAATGTGGGAGGGTGTACACTCCTGAGTCCCCTCCCCCGGGGGTTTCAGGGAAAAGACAGAGTGCTCTGTATATGGACAGGGTGGGCAGCATGAGGCAGGATGGCTGTGCATGGGGCTGCTCATGTGACATGCTCCTCTGCACATGGTGCTCAAGCACCCTCCCCCTGCACCGATCACGGACCCCCCCCCCCCATCTCATCTAAAAACACCCAGAGTCATAATTTCTTGCCTTCATAGTGCTCCTTCTTTTATGTTTGCCTTCGTATTGCTCCTTCTTTCTTTCTCTGTGATATTGCCAAAATCTGTCCCTTCCTATCGGAACACACTGCTAAAATGCTAATCCATTCACTCATCACATTCTGCTTAGACTACTGCAACCTGCTTTTCGCAGGTCTCCCACTGAGCCACTTATTTCCACAACAGTCTATTCAAAATTCAGCTGCGAGACTCACCTTCCTTGCACCCCACTACGACCATTTAACCCCTCACCTCAAGTCACTACACTGGCTCCCCATCCACTTCTGCATACAATTAAAGCTTCTCCTACTCACCTACAAGTGTCTTTACTCTGCAGCTCCTCAGTAGGGATGTGCGAACAGAACGCGGTTTGGTTGTTCAGTCATTCAGTCTGGAAACCGAGTTCGGATTCGGTCGTTCCGTTCGGTGGAGTTTGGTTCGGCTGAACGTTCAGGGGGGCGGTATCAGTATCGGTCTGGTATGGTCCCGTGATCGTGTCGGAAACCAGAAGTTCGAGTGTGTATGGAGCTTGTGTGGAGAGAGAGCATGTGTGTTGTGGCTGGCTGGCTGTGTGGTTTTATTTGGTGTGGTTTGGGTGTGTTGCTTTGGCTGGTTGGTGTGTGAGTGGTTTTTGTTTGGCTGTGTGTGAGGGGAAAAAAAAAAAAAAGGTGCATTGCCATCTTAGGAAGGTGAAGGTGGAGGACGTGGAGGAGGAAGAGGCTGCCAATGGACCTTCTGAGGTGGTGAAGGTGGACTCCTTATCAGAGGAGCAAGAGGGCACAGGAGGTGCCACTGCTGCCAGGTTTGTAAACTTTATTTTTGTTTATTGTTCCATAGAAGTTTGAGGACAAGAAGAATACTATCCTTTAGAGCGAGCTGATGGGTGTGTGGGTGGGTGAGTGGGGTGGGTGGCTCTTCCAGAAGTCAGGCAGTGGGCACGATCCAAAGGAAGCACCCACCCAAACACATGCAAGCCAGGGTCTCCAGTTGCCATCTCTAGCATCCCAAGTAGGGCAGAATTTGCACATGCCAGCAAGGGTCTCTCCAGTTGCCATCCCTAGCACCCCAAGAAGGGCAGGATTTTCACGTGTCTGATTTATGGGTCTGCCACACACAGAGAGGGGCTTTTTCAGCAGCAGCAGAAGGCAGAGTGTAAACTTGCAGACACTACAGCATCACAGGTGGTGGTGGTGGTGGTGGTGTACGTGAGAGAAATGGAAAGAGGCGAGTAGGTATTGCTCTAGGATGGACTAGAGGCATCACCATAAATGCATGATATTATTTAGGTGTTGTTTATGTGTTCCTGTTTCAGAGAGGGTGATGATGGTGCCGCTGGTGCCAGGTGCAGGACACCATCGAGGTGAAGGTTGCCACTGCCAGAAAGCGGGCACATGCCGAAAGACGGATACACCATATGCAAGGTAAGGCATGGGAGCTTGAACAACAGGGAATGGATTGCCCTATGACCTGTTAGGAAGTGCCCTCCAAAGAGAGATTGGCCAGCCACCCACCCACCCACTTGTGGAGACAGAATGCAGGCAGGGCTTGTCAGACCATTGGTCTGACACAGTATGGTACTTATGTTCCTATTTCTTTATGTTCTTTAGATCTGCAGCAAAAAAATAAAGAGGGGCAGCCAGGGGACGACATCCGGCCTAATCGCCCTCATTGAAAATGTGCACCGGTTGAAGGTGGCACGGTGGGAGGAGGAGCAGCGCTGGAAGAAAGGGGGGGAAGGCACGGCAGAAGTGCCGCCATCAAAGCCCTTCCCCTGCTATCTCTGCGGAGGAGTCTCCAGCCACCCATGAGGAGACTGAAGAGGAAAGGGCTTTTAGGGCCCAACTGGAGAGGTCCCCCCAAACATATCTAGAGGCCTCCCAAAAATACCTGGATGGGCTAAGGCTCCAAGCCCTCACAATGTGGACCATCTTGTGGAACGCTTCTGGGAGCTCCAACTTAGGAGCAGAAGGTGGATGCAGAAGGTGGTTCCATACACCCCTTTCCCCTTTCCCCCACATTCCAGGGGAAAGGCCCGCAGTAGACCCCTAAGTTCCCTTTCTTTTTATATATATTAATGTTTGTTTTTGGTTTTATAAAATTGTGTGTTGTTGTTGTTTAAAAAGTTTTAATAAAAGTTATATTTGTTGTTACGAGCTTTGTTTGAGCCGCCCAAACTTTTATCCCTCTGTGCTGAAGTTCTGGCAGGTTGCAGAATCTCATGGTATATACAGCTTGTTAGATCCCTACCTGACAGCAGCAGCATGTGTAGTAGCATATTAGTCCCAAGATGTGCCATGCAGGCACATATAATACATTGTGTGTTATTTCCATCTCATTCTGGTAGGTTTGCTGCTGGATGTGGGCAAGGACATTGAGCATGAGCACAGATGAGAGCTCTCGCTGGTTCTTGCAGGTGGAAGCTTGAGCTGGATACACCTCTCATGCTCCACCCCCATCTCTCTCGTTCAAGCGGAGAGCCTCTCCCTCCCCCCCCCCTCTCTCTGGCCATATAGTGCAGGTGACAGCATGGGTGGGATCGTGTCTGTCTCTCCTTCTAGAAGTGGGGAGAGCCCTCCCTGCCTGTAACTTGGTCCCATAACTCTGATGGTGGGTCCTGGGACTGGAGTGGCTTTTTCTTGATGATGTGGAATGACAGCACCCTGTGTGAGGAATNTGTGGAATGACAGCACCCTGCGAGCGGAATGACAGGTCCACGAACCCTGAGGGTGGGTCTTGGGGCTAGAGTGTTAGCTTCTAGATATTGGACAGCCCTCCCTGTCAGTAACATAGGCCCCAGAACTCTGACAGCAGGTCCAAGGACTGGGGTGGCTGTTTCTTGCTGCCATGGAATGACATGCCCGAGAACCTTGAGGGTGGGTCCTGGGACTAGAGTGGCAGCTTCTAGATATTGGACAGCCCTCCATGCCAGTAACATAGGCCCCAGAACCCTGATGGTGGGTCCTGGGGCTAGAGTGGAAGCTTCTGGATACAGTGGCACAGCATTGGCAGCAGGAGCAGCCGACATTGGATTGCCCGGAGGCAGCATTGGCAGCATTGGCAGCAGGAGCAGCAGACATTGGATTGCCCAGAGGCAGCATTGGCAGCAGGAGTAGCAGACATTGGATTGCCCAGAGGCAGCATTGGCAGCATTGGCAGCAGGAGCAGCAGACATTGGATTGCCCAGAGGCAGCATTGGCAGCATTGGCAGCAGGAGCAGCAGACATATGGATTTCCCAGAGGCAGCACTGACAGTATTGGCAGCAGGAACAGCAGACATATGGATTGCCCAAAGACTTGTAGAGTTTACAGGGTACATGGCTATAGACATTGGATTGTCCGGGCACAGATTAGAACCCGTGGAACAGCAGAGACAGCGGCAGCAGGATTTGCCAGTGCGCAGCACCCATGGAGCCAGGATGGTAGGAATTGCCAGGGAAGAACTCCCATACAGCAGCAGACAGCAGCAGCATGATTGCATGGGCACATTTGGATTGGCCAAGCCAGAGCACCCATGGACCAGCAGACAGCAGCGGTGGGATTACCAGGCCAGTGGGACACATTGCCCAGGTTTGCCTGGGCAGACAGACAGGCACCGTGGAATGAAAGGCAGGCCAGGGCAGGGTTTCAGTTTTGTCCACAGGGCAGGCGGCCAGGCGGCCAGGCGGTGTGGCATGAGAGGCAGACAGACTGAGGCAGGCTTTGATCTAGGCCACCTGGGCGGACGGGCGGGCAGCATGGCATGAGCAGAAGGCAGGCAGACTGAGACAGGGTTCAAGCTTTGCAACCTGGGTGGGTGGGCAGGAAGTGTGGTATGAGCAGAAGGCAGGCAGACTGAGGCAGGGTTCAAGGTTTGCAACCTGGGTGGGCAGACAGGCAGTGTGGCATGAGAGGCAGGAAGGCAGGCTAAGGCAGCCTTTGAGCTTGGCAGAAACCTGGGTGGGCAGACAGGCAGTGTGGCATGAGAGGCAGTAGGGAAGGCAGGCTGGGACCTTGACAGGGCACTCGGATAGGTTGGTGAAGACTGTGCAGTGAGAGAGAGAGCCAGTCAGATAGGCGGGCCGAGTGCAGGCTTACAGTTTCCCAATGCTACCCTGCGTCATGAGGTCAGTCAGCTAAGCTGGCTGAGGCCGTCTAGTATGAAAGAGAGAGAAAGAGAGGCAGGGCGGGTGCCAGGCATTTGGAGGGAGGGTCAGGACAGCGCCTCAGCACAGCAGCAGTAGCCCAGATTGAGGAGGAAACCCATTCCAAGACTGCCCCTGGCATGGGATGGCGTGTGCCACTGCACCATGAATCCTTGTCCAGGGGCAGCTCGGGGAATCCCTGCAGCGGAAGGTTCACTTTGATGAACAACAACTGCTTCACCAACTTGGCCCCAAGTCTCAGGCGGTACGGGGAGCAAATGTCACCCGTCATGGAGAACACCCACTCGCTGGGGACACTGGTTGGTGGGCAGGACAATATACCCTTGGCCACTTTGGACAGGGCGAGCCACATATTCGTCTTGCCAGCCCAGTAGGCCAAGGGATCGCTGCTGGGCTTGATACAGGGCTTCTCCTCCAGGTAGGTTTCCACGGCTGCTGAGGCACTGTCACACTCCCCTCAGGTAATAGTGCCTCGGCACCACCTCCACCACGTTGCCTGCCCTGCTGTGCACGGGCCTGTGCTCGTCAGAGTGCTCTGCACAATCGAGCTGCTGCTGCTACTCGCGATATGAGTTCTGCTTCTGCTGTTCATGCTGCTACTGCTCGGGCTGGGGGCAGGGATAGACCCCGCTGGCTCAAAGGGGTGGCTGGTCCCACTCCCACCATCCCCAGGGGTGTCCTGCTGCTGCTGCTGCTGCTGCTGCCGCTGCCGCGCACTCTCGAGAGCCCTCTCTGCCCGTCGGACCCTCTCCACCAGCTCAGTCTTCCAGTACCCGTAGAGTGCTGTCTGCTGTGCCACGCTGCCCTTGACCCTGGGGTCCAACATGTTTGCCAGCATGTATTCCGGCCACTTCAGCAGCTCAGGAAACTGCCCCGTCAACCCTGCCTTCAGCTGCTGCACCAGGCCAACTGCCTCAGACCCCAGCTTCCTGCCCTCAGGGCCACCATCCTGCCCCTGGAGAATCTCCTCCAGTCTCCTGAGGAGACTCTGGACCAGAGGGGTCACCTGGCTGATACTGGCCATGGAGGAGTTGATGGTCTCCATCATGGCCAGGAATGGTCTCAGAACAAAGAGTGTTTGGGAGATGTCCTATTCCACCCCGTTGTACCTTGGAGGTGCCCCACTGTCTGTTACTAGTTGCACCTGATGCAAAGAGGCTTTCTGCTCCACAAGTCGCTCGAGCATCAGGAACATGGAATTCTACCTGGTGGACACATCCTGCACCAGCTGGTGCACTGGGGAGCCTTGCTTTGCCTGCTTGGCCCAGAGGAGCTCACTGCCCTTCACGCTCCAGTTAAAAAAACCAGCCAGCTTCCTCCCCTGCTAAGGGTGTCTTCCCCAATCCCCTTGTCCCCCAAGCCCAGACCATCCCTGACCACCAGGTGAAGGGTGTGCACGGCGCAAGGGATGCTGGTGAATCCACCATCGTGGACTGTCCTCAGTATGTTCACCCTGTTGTCCATCACCACGCATCCCTTGGTGAAGGGCGCACCTGGCATGACCCACTCCCTCAACATGGCGGTTAGGGATGCCTTAATGTTTACATCTGTGTGGAGAACATCCATAACTTCGGCCTGAAGCAGGGCCCACCGACACCCTGCTTCAGGACCCCTCCTGCCACTCCTGAAAGCTGCCTCCGGGTCCTGCCACCAGTGTGCCGTTAGTGCCAGGTAGGCATGATGGGCGGTCCTGGTGGACCACAGGTCCGTGGTGAAGTGGACAGTGGCCCCCCCCAACCAGCTGCTCCCTCACCCGCTCCTTTAGAGCCTGGTACAGGGCTGGCACCACATTCCGACTGAGGGTGGTGCAGGACGGCAGCTGAAACTGGGGGGCCAGGAACCCAATCAGGCGCCTAAACCCCATATCCCCCACCACGGAGAAGGGCTGCCCATCCACAGCTATCATTTCCCCCAATAGGTGTGTGGCTTTCACCTGAAAGCCACACTGCCTGCCACGCCCTGCAGCTGCCGGCTGACTTGGCAGCTGCTCCCACCCCAGCTCCTCCATGGTGCTCTGATGCTGCTGGCAAGGCTGCTGCTGCTGTGCTTCCACCCTAGCAGGAATACTGCTCCTGTTCCTAGAGGCAGCTGTTGGAGCAGGACGCTTGCCCGCTAATGGAGGTGTACGACTGGACGCTGCAGTCCGGAACCCGCTGGTGTCCACTGCCCCTGCCTGCCCACTTACCAGCACAGCGCTGTGGCATGATTTGAGGTGCCTCACCATGGCAGTTGTGCCAAGGTTGGTGAGCACCTGCCCATGCTTCACCACCTTTTGGCACAAACTGCACTGCACCTCCCTGGGATCGTCTGCCCGCACCAACTTAAAATGCTCCCAGATCAAAGATTTTTTGCCCCCTCCTGCCTTCTGGCCCACACCTGGTGACGCACTGGGAGCCGGGGCAGGACATGGTGGCAACACAGCTCGTGGAGGGACAGCCATCGCCTCAGCACCGGCACTTATTATATCCCGCCCCTCCTGCCCACAAGGCAGCCCGGGGCGATGAACAACACTCAATAATTTTTTGTAAAAAACAATTTAAAAATACAATACAATGTGGGGAAATCCACCCCCACCACCCCTACCCCTCGCCAAAAGCCTGACGGAACAGCCAGGTCTTACATACACGCCAAAACAGCAGGAGAGTGGGAGCCAACTGAACTCCCCCTTCCCCTTATAGCTGCTGCTACTGCTCTGCTCCCTGCTGCCATTGCCCAGAGATCGGCTCCTGCCTCTAGCAGCCAAGGTGGGATCCACCAGCCCTGGACTGCTGGGGGGGGATCGCCTCTACAGTGAGGGACAATGGTGGCCCCTGAGGAACTTCAGCCCCTGAAGCACCTGCAGCCGCAGATTAGACAGCCTCAGCCTCCTGCACTGCAGGCGTTGCAGTGCCCCGCGTGGCACTTGATGCCTATGTTCTTATGCATCAAGCCATCTCTCAATATTCAAGTCCCGCCTAAAGGCCCACTTCTTTCAGATTGCTACTAAATCATGGACCCAGGCCCTACCCTTATCATACTCTTGTGGATTTCAACCATTTCAACCTCCTGCCCACAGGGCAGCCCGGGCCGCTGCAGTTGGGAACCTGCTGGCATCCACTGCCCCTGCCTGCCTGCTTAGCAGCACAGCGCTGTGGCATCCCTTCAGGTGTCGTGCCAAGGCTGGCAAGCACCTGCTCACGCTTCACCACGTTCTGGCACAAAGTGCACTGCACCTCCTTGCAATCATCTGCCCGCACCAACTTAAAATGCGCCCAGATGGAGGATTCTTCGCCCCCTCCTGCCTTCTGGCCTGCACAGAGTGACGCACCAATGACAGCGCTGCTGGGAGGGGCAGAACATGGTGGCAACACAGCTCTTGGAGGAACAGGCATCGCCTCAGCACCAGACATCTCCTCCACAGGACTAGTGTCTGCCTCGCTGTCCCTAATCAGAGTGTTGTCCCAGAAAGGGGAGTACTGGGACCCTGAGGCTGATGAACTGCCCCCCATGCTGTTGCCACTCTCCCTGTACCCCCTATAGCTGCTGCTGCTCTTATAGCTGCTGCTGCTCTTCCTGATGCCATTGCCTGGGGATCGGGCCCTGCCTCTAGCAGCCGGGGTGGGATCCACCAGCCCTGGACTGCTGGGGATCGCCTCAATAATGGGGGTCGGGGACATTGGTGGTCCTGGAGGAACATCCGACCCCGGAGCACCTGCACCTGCTCCTGCAGCAGAGAGAGCCTGTCTCTTATACACATCTAGATGTGTATAAGAGACAGGGCTAATGCCACTACTGGGAGCCTCTGAAGCCTGTCTGCCAAAATAAGGCCTGTGCAGTTTGGGACGTGGTGATGGGCTCGGGCTGCTGCTGCTGCCTGCTGCCACTCCATTGGCACGGCCCCTGCCACTTCTGCCACATGCCCCATTGCCCACCTTATGGGCAGCAGACCAGTCTCTCCTGCTTCCCTTCTCCATTTCTCCCACCCAAAGAATTCAGAGGAAGATTTTATAATTTTTAAAATTTGTTTATTCAAATTTGGGATATAATATATATCTACTACACTAACTAACTGCTATTAACTATTCTAAAACCTATGGAACTAAATGGAATATTATCAAATATTTACAAAGGCCTAGTCCTACAAACGCACTATAAAATATTAAAACTGAATCACTACACACTATCTCTATAACTAAGCTAACTCCTACATCCATCCATCCATCCATCCATCGGGATAGGGGGGGCACAGAAAGCTCACAACGAACAACACAGGGAGGGGTACAAAACTGTAATGAAACCTAAATCAATCTAATGCTACTCTAAATAAATCCAAAAACAGGGGAAGGGAATCAGGGATGAAATATATACAGGGAGGAGGGAAGGATTCAATGGAGGGTCAGGAGAAAGAACACAGGGAGGGGTAAAAAATAAAAAGAATACCTAAATCTATCTAATCTAATCTAAATAAATGAAACTATGGAGGCAAATGTGTGGAACTGGGTGAAACAGGAGGAGGATGGCAATGGATTGGGAGGTACACAAATTGCTGGGAGAGGGAGACTTCTGAAAATGCCTGCTGACGGGATCAGTGGCTAGCTCAGAAGGAATTGGAAGGGGGAAGGGCAATTACTTTTGTTACTTGCTGCGCCCGCCTTACCACAAGCCCCATTGGCTCCGTGCAGCCTAGCCCCATGCCAATCTCAGACTGAGAAGCCAGTGGTCTGAGGAAAAGAGGGATAGTGATTGGGCAGGCTGGCTGCTAGTCCAAGCCTCTCAACCCCTGGTGCCAGGAAGTCTGCTCCTCAGCTGCTCCCCCCATCTGGACCTACCAGCTCTGTTTTTCCTGCCCAAACTCATCAGAACACGGCTGAATATGGCCAAACTGTTTGGGGCTTCGGGTGTTTGGTTCGGTTGTTCGGTTCAGCCGTCTGTACTGGCCGAGTTTGGGCTGAACTCTGAATGCCCGAACTATGTTCGGACATCCCTATTGATTAGTTTGTAAGCTCCATGGAGCAGGGACTGTCTATGTTATGTGTATCTGTACAGCACTGTGTATGACTAGTAGCGCTATAGAAATGATAAATAGTAGTAGTGGTAGTAATGTTTGGGATATTGTTTTATAATCAGGAAAAAAATAAAATATAAATAAAAAATTGGTATTTACAAATAGGGAAGTTTTTTCAAACGTTTTCCCTCTGTTTTTCATCAGACTTTGAAAATGGACATTTTTTCTGTGTGGCCCTTAAAATGGTTTTAAGTGGCATACTCTCATATTTCATAGATAAGCAAGGAAGTATCAGCTTCTGTTCAGAAAGAAACTTCTAATATGGGCAGACTATTCTGTAAACATAAATTATTTATTTATTTATTTAATATTTTTCTACCCCACACCCTCCTGCTCATAGAGCAGCTCGGGGAAGCTCACCAAACATATACTACTACTACTACTACTACTACTACTACTACTACTAATAATAATAATAATAAAACAAACACATAATATACAATTTAAAAATTCATTAAAATGCTAAAATTATACTAAAAATATAGTAAAGGGGCAGAACTGCCCCCCCTCCCCACTCCACCCATCTCCCTCTCCAAAGGTCCATCAGAACAGCCAGGTCTTACGCTGTCTTCAGAAAGAGGGGAGGTCTGGGGTCAGTCGGGCCTCAATCAGAAGGGAATTCCACAGCCTAGGAGCGGCCACCGAGAACGGCCTCCCTATCGGCGCCACCCGGGAAACCCAGGGGACTTCGAGTTGGGGATCCCTGGCTGACCGGAGGGGCCGCAATATGACCCAGGGCCTGAGGTGGTCCCGCAGATAAACAGGGCCCAGGCCGTTTAGGGCTTTATAGGTCATTATGTATTTTGTAAGCTGCCCCAAGCTGCTATGTGAGCAGGAGGGGGCGGGGTAGAAAAATATTTAAATAAATTAAATAAAATAAAAAAATAAATAAATTACCAACACCTTGAATTAGGCTCGGAAGATAATAGGCAGCCAGTGCAGAGAATGGAGCACTGGTGAATGTGCTCGCGGTGACTCGTTCCCGTTAAGAGATGGGCCGCCACATTCTGCCCCAGCTGCAACCTCTGGACTGTCTCCAAGGGCAGCCCCACGTAGAGTGCGTTACAGTAGTCTAATCTAGAGGTAATAAAGGCATGGATGATGGTGGCCAGATCCGAGTCCGAAACATACGGCCGCAGCTGTTGTACCAGATGCAACTGGTAAAATGCTCCACTCGCCACAGCCTCCACCTGGAGATCCAGGTGGAGCTGTGAGTCGAAGAGCACTCCCCAGACTATGGACCTGTGTGGCCAAAGGGGGGCAAATTCCATCAATAAAGGGAGCACCGCCCCCCCAGCCCTACCTACCAACATCACCTCCGTCTTTTCGGGATTCAGCTTCAGACGGCTTGCCCTTATCCAGTCCCCCACAGCTGCTAGGCACTGGGTAAGCACTGAGACTGCCAGGTCTGGGTCTGCAGAAAAAGAGAGGTAGATTTGTGTGTCATCGGCATGCTGATGACAATGCACACCAAACCCTCTGACAACCTCGCCCAAAGGCTGTATATACACATTGAACAGAAGGGGGACAGAATAGAACCCTGCGGGATTCCACACATGAGGTCCCAGGGAGATGAAGTACATTTCCCAAGAACCACACGCTGAGTTCTCCCAGCCAGGAACAAACAGAACCATTCAAGAACAATTCTGACCACCCCGGTCCAGTCCCACAGCCGAGCCACCAACATCTCATGGTCAATGGTATCAACTGCAGTTGACAGATCTAATAAAATTAAAATAGAAGATCTGCCCCGGTCTAATACATGGCGCAGGTCATCAACGAAGCCACAAGTGCAGTCTCCGTGCCAAACCCAGGACAAAAACCAGACTGTGAGGGATCAAGAAAACTGACCTGATCCAGATGCCCCTGAAGCTGCTGAGCCATCATTCAAGTTAGAGACTGGCCGATAGCTGGCCAGGAAGTCAATGTCAAGAAACAGTTTCTTGAGCAGATGTCGTGCTACCACCTCTTTGAGGCGGCTCGGCACTCTGCCCTCCCTAAGGGAGGCATTGACAGCCCCCACCAGCAACGGCTCTAATGTCTCCCGGCAGGCCAGTACAGGCACGGATCTAATTCACAACAGGTGGCCCTTACAGTCCCAAGGATGTCTGCTGCATCAGCGGGCGACACCCACTGAAACAGGATATGTTTCACCTTCTTAGTCAACATCTGGTACTGGACACTGTTTGGGACAGGGCACTGAGCTAACTGGACCTCCACTCTGAGCGAGTAAGGAAATGCGTACACTCCAGAACCCTAGATCTGGACAACCCAGGCAAGTGCAGACTGTGGAACTGCACAGGTTTCCATGAGGCAGCCCCCACCCACCCCAAATTAGGGATTCATAAATAAGTTTGGAACAACATAAATGTCAGAAGTGGTAGTGTAAAATACAGACCAACAAAGCCTCAAACATGGGGATCTCAAGCCCATGGCAATTTAGGAGGGGACCCCAAAAGAAGGGGGTCCCTGAGTAAACTAGAAATAGCATATGCATAACATATGAGCCTGCAGAACGTGTAATGCAGGGAGTCACACAAAAAGTATGTTCAGGGTCAGCCTTAGTCAGGGGACATGGCCCCAGGTCCTGCACTTTCTTCCAGGGGGCATGTGGAATGCCCTCTGCTGCAGCCTCCCCTGACTCTCTGGAGCAGCGGTGACAGGTTTCCCTCCCAATGAAGTCCCTGGAACTGTGGCTGCTTCTGTAGTGCTGGGCCCACCTGCCTCCCAGGGCCGGGGGCAATGGCCCTCCAGAAAGTGGCAGCAGCTTGGGGAGGGGTTCCCACCATATTGCCATGCTGTCCCCTCCTTCTACATGGGGCCAGCCACAGCTGCTTAAGAACATAAAAAGTGCCATACTGGGTCAGACCACTGGTCCATTGAGCCCAGCATCCTGTTTCTGACAGTGGTCAATCTCAGTCACTTGGGAGAAGAACCCAAAGATCACAATGGAGCAATCCATTCCCTTTTATTCACTCCCAGCTCCTGACAGTAAGATATTAAGGCTGTTTCTACAGCAGTATAAAAATGCATGTATTTTTAAACTTACATTTCTGTTGGGTCTTGTGTTTTGATGCGCAGTCTTGTGCAAACGAGGTTCTTCTTCCGGGTTTGGGGGCAGTCACGTGGTCTGTGGCTTTTACACAGTTCTTTTCCTGGTGGTCCCTGCATTCCTTTTGGTGTGTGTCTGGGAAGTTCTGCTCTTGAGTGTACCTCTCTATCATTGTTTTGATTGATGGAGAAAGTCGAGGTAAATTGAAAAGTCCACCTTCCAACCGGCAGAGGGAAAAAGATCTCATTGAAAACATCACGAGAACAGTCACTCTGTTAAAGCTTTACGGTTAAAGAACATTCATGGGGCCGCCAGAAGAGGATGCAAGACACCATACATACAAGCCAAGTACAAATTCAAAAATGTGTTTTTATTTATGCGTCTTTAGAAGACCTAACAATCTGAGGTTTAATAAAGCCTTGCATCCACACTGCGTGCACAACCAAACATGCGGGTCTGTTCCCACAGAGATAAAAGACCCATATTTTCTCATGTTTACGCACAATAAAACATTTGTGTAGAAGTGACCTAAGTCCCCCAAACCTACTTGGCTTAGAGCTGTGGATGGACCTACCCTCCAAGAACTTATCCAATCCTTTTTTTATATCCAGCTATATTACTGGCCGTGATCTCATCTTCTGGCAGCAAATTCCACAAGTTTATTGTGCGTTAAGTGAAAAAATACTCTCTTTTATTTGTTTTAAATCTGCTGGCATTTTGTTTCATGGAGTGTCCCATAGTTCTAATATTATTTGAAAGGGTAAATAACTGCTCCTTATTAACCAATCATGATTTTATAAACTTCTGTCATATCTCCTCTCAATCGTCTCTTCTCCAAGCTGAACTGCCCTAACCTATCAAGCCTCTCTTCATATGGAAGCCCTTCCATACCCTTTTTATTGCTCTTATCCCTTTCCTAGTTCTACTATATCTTTTTTGAGATGTGGCAATGAGAACTGCACACAATATTCAAGGTTTGGTCACACCATAGATTTATGCAGAGGCATTAGGATATTTTCAGTTTTATTCTCTATCCCTTTTCCAATAATTCTTAACACTCGATTTGCTTTTTTGACAGCCACCACAAACTGAACTGAGGATTTCAATATATTATCCACAATGACTCCAATATCCTTCTCATAAGTGGTAACCCCTAAATTAGAACCCATCATTGTGTACATAGAGTTTGGATTATTTTTCCCTATGTGCTTCACTTGTCAACATTAAATTTCATCTGCCATTTTAGATGCCCAGTCACCCAGTTTCACAAGTTCCTCCTGTAATTTTTCACAGTCCGCTTGGGTTTTAACTACCTTGAATAACTTTGTGTCATCTGTAAATTTGGTTACTTCACTCTTTACTCCCTTTTCTAGAACATTAATGAATCTATTCAACACCAGTCCCAGTACAGATGCCTGGGTCACTCCGTTGTTTACTTCACTCCATTGTGAAAACTGATCATTTAGTCCTACTCTTTGCTTCCCGTCCTTTAACCAGTTACCAATCCACAATAGGACACTGCCTCCTATCCCATGACTATTTAATTTCCTCAAGAGTCTCTCATGAGAGACCTTATAAAATGATTTCTGAAAATTCAGATACACTATATCAGTGGTTCTCAATCTGTGGTCTGTGGACTTCTGGACATCCACAAAGCACTTCCAGGGGGTCCAGGGACAGACTGGAATGAGTCTGGGGGCAACACTGCGGCTAAGAAGCTTCTCCATGTGGCTGCGCCGCCACACCTCCTTCCACCCACCACCACAGCAAAGTACCTATATTGGAGATGCTGCCAGAAGCGCTGACCACTTTCACCTCCCCTCCCTTGGAAGTGTTACCCTCAAGCTTGACATATGTGAGATACGTTTAAATATATTGGCTATACTCTGGACATATTGGTTTTAGTTTGGACATAAAGGTCTGGACATATTTGGCCTTCTGATAACTTTTCCCCTGCTCAACGTTTAACCTTGTTAGTGAAATTTCAGTAAAATATGAGTAAGTTCACATTTAGGGAAGTAGAGGCACACAGTTGATGAAACATCCGGGTTGCAAGATTTAGGTTCAAAGTAGCTCAAAAACAGGATATTTCATGGGTGGAGGTAACGACTTTAATTCCCCAATATCTTAACCACAAAAGTTGTAAACACATTTATAATTTTATGCATGTGTCAATCCCTTTTAACCATGCTATTGGTAGTTATGAATATATGAATTACTTAGCCTGAGTGTGATGTCAGTTTTCCTATAAAAGTTTAAGTCACCAAGGAAATGTTACCTTAGATGCCAAGAATCCTCTCGTGGTGCTCTTTGGTCACTATGGTGATCCTCTGGTCACATGATCTTCTATCTTCCTTCAGCTGGTATGCCTAACTATGCTAGTTTTATTACTTTAACTTTTGTACTTTTAATACTTAGAACAATCTTAAGTTTTAACGTTAATTATAACTATGTGACATGTATCTTTAAAGTACTTTTGTGCTCGTACTACCCACAAGAACAGACACCAACATGCTTTTGGATAAAGAGGCACTGGCCACAACTTTATTACATCATATACATAATAATCAGTAAAACCATATAATGAATCCTGAACCTGTGTGTATAGCAGAGAGGAACCATGCCATATAAAGCAAGCAGGAGGGCTGATCTAATCCTTGCCCACCTGCCTGGGTGATTCAGTCAGGCTTTTGGCGAGGGGTAGGGGTGGGTGGAGTTTCCGCACATTGTATTGTATTTTTTAATTGTTTAATATATTTTTTTTATTGAGTGTTGTTCGCTGCCCCGGGCTGCCCTGTGGGCAGGAGGGGTGGGATATAAAATGTTAAATAAATAAATAAATAAATTAAATAAAATCGACCCTTTGAATTCACCCTCCCTCTGGGTCAGGGCGGGGTGAATCCCCCTACCAGCCGTTGCAAGCCTAGACCGGGGTCCCTGCCCATAAGACCCCCCTGCTCCCCAAGTGGTGATGGGGTGCATCTGCGCCCCTGTAGCTCTTAGGAAGCCTCACCACAGCATGGTTCCTAAACCGCTAGCTGCCATGAAAAGCAGGAGGAAACTTCACTCATCCCTTCCCCCGCACACAGGTATAGCTAAATACTGATGCAAAACATTCCTCAAATCTTCCAGCCATATTGCATTTCCTTGTTCGGACAAATGCACCTCGTCCTGTAGAAAAATGTCCAGGTTCCGGCACACAATATGCTTCTGATGCACTGCTCGGCCCCCCAAGCTCTCAATGAATGCCCAGATTGTTCTATTGATCATTTATCAATTAGAAAAAGGATCCAATAAATTAATAAACAAATCAATATTAGACTAAAACCTGGCAACAGAAGTCATGATCTCATGACTTCTAGGCAAGAAGAGCGCCAACCCCTGGCAGCATGGAGGTGAGCGAGAGGCCAAGGGTTGAGAAGCGATCTTCATTTAAGCTGCAGCTGCTGGAGCATTGGAGCTTATAAGTTTCAAAGGCCTCTTAGCTGAGAGTGTGGGGGAAACACTGCCCCACTTGGGACTGCTGCAGAGGTGTTCCCACCTCCATACAAATGTTTTGGGGGGGTCCACAAATGAAAAAAGGTTGAGAACCTTTGCACTATATCCACTGTCTCACCCTCATCCACATGCTTATTTACACCCTCAAGAATTCCAATAGATTAGCAAGGCACAACTTCCGTTTATTAAATTCATGTTGACTCTTCCCCATTGTCATGTTTATCAATATGTCCAGTAATTCTGTTCTTAACCATTTCCACCTGTTTTCCCTGCACCAACATCAGGCTCACCAGTGTGTAGTTTCCAGGATTGCCTCTCTCCAATTCTCAGGTACAGTGGCAGATTTTAGCAATAGGTTACAAATTACCAATAGTAGGTCTGCAATTTCATACTTGAGTTCCTTCAGAACTCTGGGGTGAATACCATCTGGTCCTGGGAATTTGTAACTGTTTAGTTTGTCAGTTTGCTCTAGAACCTCTTCCAGAGTCATGTTGATTTAATAATAATATTTTTTATTTTATATAGCCCCCCCCCCACTGTGGCACTCAGAGCACTACACATAGAACTAATTAACACAACGTTTAATCCTCACAACAACCCTGTGAAGTAGGTTAGGCTGAGAGAATATTGTGAGTGGTTAAAGGTCACCCAGTGAGTTTCTAGCTAAGGCAAGACTTGAACTGGGGCCTCCCTCTGCCTCCAGTCCAGGTACTTCACACTTAGCCACTCTATCACACTGTGTAGATCTTTGGATTCATCACCTACAAAGAATAGTTCCAGCATGGGTATCTCCCCAACATTCTCTGCAGTAAAGACTGAAACAAAGAATTGATTCAGCTTCTCTACAATAGCCCTATCCTCCCTGAGCGCCCTTTTAGCCCCCTGCTCATATAATGACCTAACTGACTCTCTAGCAGGCTTCTTGTTTCGGATGTTCTTGAAAAAGTTATTAATTTTTGCATCTTTAGCAAGTCGCTCTTCAAATTCCCTCTTGGCCTGCCTTATTAATGTTTTACTTCTTATTTGGCAATGCTTATGTTCTTTCCTATTTTCCTCATTAAGACTAGCTTTCCATTTTCCAAAGGATGCCTTTTGGCTCTAATAGCCTCCTTCACCTCACCATTTAGCCATTGCTGGCAAACGTTTGGTCCTCTTGCTACATTTTTTTACTTGTGGAATACATTTAAACTGAGCTTCCAATATGATGTTTTTAAATAGTCTCCAATACCTCTTGCAAACATTTAATCCTCGCAACTGATCCTTTTTGTTTTCCTCTAACTACTTTCATCATTTTTGCATAGTTCCTCCTTTTAAAGTTAAATTTTACTGAAGTAGTTTTATTTGTAATTCTCCCTCCTATAACTATGGGTATTTTCAGACGTGACGAGATTGCGCTCAACCACGGTGGATTCCCACCGGGCGAGAAAGGTCTCGTCACGTCTGAAGGGGGAACGGAAGTTCCCCCCCAGATGTTCACCCCCGTCAATCACGGCGGGGAACCACATTCACCACGTGATCGGCGGAACCGGCAGGGCCGGCTCCGATCACCTGGTGAATGTGATTCCCTGCTGTGATGAAAGGGCCCATCCCGTTTGGACGGCTACCACGGCCCGGAATCCGTGGTGGGATTCCAGGCCATGGTCAATTCAGGCGGGTGGTGAGGGAGCATGCGGGGGGGCGGGGCTGTGCGGCTACATGTTGCGCCGTGCGGCCCCGTCCCCTCCCCGATTCCCCGCTGGGATCAGTTGGCACGTCTGTTGAATGTTCCAGTGTGATCCCGGCGGGGGATCCCCACGGTGATTCCGTGTCGGTGCGACTAGCGCCCCGTCACGTCTGAAATCACCCTATGTTGAATTTGATTATATTTATGATCACTATTGCCAAGTGGCTCCACCACCATTACCCCTTGTGCCAGGTCTTACACTCTACTTAGGACTAGACCTAAAGTTGGAATTGCTCCCCTCAACCCGCTGGCATGATTGTGCTGTTGGAGGCAGCTGTGCCCTCCTCCAGCTGGTGTGTGGGGCAATGGGGGTCCCCACATTTTGTTTTTGCCCTGAGGCCTGAAAAGTTTAATGCCAGCCCTGGGGATATTATGTTTAATTGAACGTCCAAAAATAATTACAGTAAATAGTTTCCTTTTCTAATGGAGAGAGAGTGTAGTTGCCATGTTCTTCCCAAGTGAGAGAAACACCCTACATTTGGCTCAGTTTATATATTTCTACTAGCTATGCTACACACCTAAGGAAGGGCCCTGTGTGATTCGAAAGCTTGCTTATTTCCACCAACAACAGTTGGTCCAATAAAAGGTACAGTTCAAACAACTTTGTCTCTTTTCTAATGAGCAAGTCAGTGTACATCCAGCAAAAATTCTCATGTTAATAGGAGAACCAGCATCATTTTGCATGAGGTCCCAACTTCCCTAGATTCGGCAGTGGGACAACCCAAATTTTACAGAAGTTCACATCCTGCTCCTAACTTTGCTGGGGAGATCCCTCTGTAATAGGAACATAATGCTATAATTACAAGCATAGAAACTTGCTGTGTAGTTGTTTATAATGAAACTATTAAAGTAGAGAGGCAGACAGTGGAATTAACAGAGCCATATAAATCTAGCAATGGCAACACAGCTTCCTAAACAACAGGGCAACTGATTCCCCATGGAATAGAGTGATACAATCTTATTTTAAGAGGACCTTCCATGAACCAAGTATAAAATATTCATGGGTTCCCCCTTCATCCAGCAAGCAGCTAGGATGCTGCTTCGGGGGATGCCCCTACAGAAATACAATATTCAAAATACAAGCATCCGTTAATCAAATGCATGCTTCTCTAGTAGTTACAGGAGAAACATGATTTATTGCCAAGGTAGGGTATTAATTCTGAGTACAGGGCTTCAGGACTTTCTGGAAGACAAAACTACAAGAGAGGGGGTGGGAAAGAAGAGCTGTCTGTGTGTGTCAAGAGAAAAATCTGAACTGAAAAATTGCAATAGCAAACCTCAGAGAAATATAATGAATCAATCTGGGATTAAGCTACTAGATAGGGCTAAAAATAAGGATAGCACTGGGGATGTTGCAGAGACCTCCAGGGCAAGCGGAGACATGAGAATAAAATTCTGCTCAAAGTTGAGATGAGAGAAGGAAGGTAGAAAAAGTAACAAGACAAGGGGAGTGGGTAATTCCAACTCTCTAATTACCCAAAACCTCTGAGACACAGAGATGGAGAAATGAAGATGCAGCAAATGATTTCATCTGAATTAATTAGAGACTGAAAGACTATTCCTACTAATAGGTTCTATTCTGGCTTGGCATCGACAAGGACAGCATTTGTGCTTTCAGAGCAATTGTCACAATACTGAGAAAACAGCTAATTACCAAGTCTTGATGGGGCTAGTGTACCAGAATGTGTCAATAAATGGGGGTTTAAAACGCTTGTATTAAATCCAGATATAAATGACTTAACATAGAGCCAGTTTAAAAATATGGTGTTGAACAAATGGACTCGATGTAGAAAGCTGGTGTATGTATGCAGCACAATTGACTTCAACAGAGTTTTGCCTGGTTACATGAGCACAGATAAAGTACTTCAGGTGCAAGAGAGGTTTGGAATGGTATATAGGAGATATAGGATGCTTTCACATAGGATACTAATTGCACGACTGTAATTTCTTCATTCAGGTTTTATGTGCGTGGAATGCACTATGCCACTTTCATCCCGTGATTTCAGCTTGGAGTCATTGCACATTATCTTGGAAATCCGACTCGTACCATGACAGGTGTTATGCTTGTGTGACATTTTGAACATGGGAATGCTATTCCTGTGACAGGTGTTATACTTGCACAACATTGTGAACATGGGAATGCTAGTGCTATTACAATTGCATGATTGGTCCTCCACAGGCCATTTAGTGATGTCACAAACAGTTACGGAAAAGAAAACCGTGGGAGATGCATCCTGTGAGAAAGGGTACTCAGAAATGCGTTCCGTGATTGTGAGGTCACTAAAAATTACGTGAAAAAGAGAATCGATCTTATCAGAACTTTAACTTAAGCAGATGTGCAGGAAGTAGTACATAATACCAAAGATAAAAACAAAAACAGCTAAGAGTCTTTAATGAAGCTATAAACAATGTTCATTCCAACGGAAATTAGTTTGGTGATTTTTTTTCTTGCCATTCCATTAAGAGACTAAATTTGACAGAGAGGCTGTTTTTACACAAGCATTAATCCAAATTAAGCTGTTCTTAATGTGGATCTGGTTGATCATGTGAACACTTTAGTCCAAATTAATGGCCTCAGATTCAAAATTTAAACCAGGATCTGGAAGCCTAATTTTTGATGATTTATTTTAATGTGAATTAAGCTCAGTCTGAATTGTGTGAACAGTTAATTCTGATGGAGTCCTAGGCACCATAGAATGCTGCAGATAGAGATGACTCCCCTCTAAGGCCACTTTTACACATGACAAAAATGGGTTCTTATAGGTGCTCAAGATAATGCTGGAGTTTTGTAATGTGTGAACGCACTATTCCCTTTTATGCAGTGAGATCTCGCAGCCTTGGCTGCTTTTAGACGAGTGGGTTGCAGTCATGCAACCTGCTCACGCAATTTTTCAAAATCACGTGAAGTGGGATTAGACATGATGAGGGACGCGATCATGTGCATTCAAGGCGGTCGTTCATTGTTTACTGACCGCGAACTAAATACCTCACACATCGAGGTATTTAGTTCATGGTCGATAAACAATGTGTGCCTTGAATGCATGTGATCATGTCCCTTGTGACATCTAATCCCGCCTCGTGGAATTTTGACAAATCGCACAACTGCGACCCCCTTGTCTAAAAGCGGCCCTTGTAAAAGATGGTTCCTACAAGGCTGTGAGATCTTGCTGCATTTCATCTCATGTTATTTTTCATTTCACTTGATTTATTTGTTTCCTGCTCCTGCCACAGCAGCTCAGGGAGGCTTACAACATTTTATTTAATTTAATTTATTTAGTTAGTTAGTTAGTCAGTCAGTTATTAATTATTAATTATTATTATTATAAGCATTTATATAGCGCCAGCGATGTACCTGGAGCTTTACAAAGAGTAAGATTAGTTAGTTAGTTAGTTAGTTACATTTGTTAGCCGCCCCCTCATGCCCATGGCATCTCAGGACGGCTTACAACATAAAAACAAAACAACAATTAGCACAAAATTAAAAAACATCTAAAAAGAAATCTCCTAAAAAGACCCCACCCTTCCTCCCTTTTTTATCCCACCCCAGCCTCCCCTCCTCCGAAGGCCTGGGAGAACAGCCAAGTCTTGCAGGCCCAGTGGAAGGCCAACAGACATGGGGCCAGACGGGCTTCCTCTGGGAGGGAGTTCTATAAATGCGGCCCGGTCACCGAGAACGCCCTCTCCATTGTGGCCCCCCGCTTTATGCAGGGGACCTCCAAGAAGGCGCCCCTGGCAGACCAAAGGGGCCGCTCTGGGCCACGGAAGGTGAGGCGGTCCCTGAGATATCCGGGTCCAAGACCGTGTAGGGCTTTATAGGCCAGAACCAGCACCTTGAATCTGGCTCGGTATGTTATAGGCAGCCAGTGCAGCATGCGGAGCATGGGAGTGATATGCTCCCGACGACTCGCTCCTGTCAGGAGACGAGCCGCTGTGGTGCACTAAGAGACTGGCCTGTAGGAGATAATGATCCGTCCATGACAAGGGCGTGATCCTCACATCCCCCACTACCGGATCACCTGCCTCAAGGCCAGAACAGAATACCAGGTCGAGGGTATGTCCCCCCACATGGGTTGGGCAGTTGACAACTTGGGACAAGTTCATGGTTGCCATGGCGGCCATGAACTCTTGCTCCGGTCCCACAAGGCCGGCATCGGCATGAGCATTGAAGTTCCCCAGGACCAAGGTCCTGGAGAAGTCCAGCACCACCACCGAGACCAGTTCTGCTAGAGCGGCAAGGGATGCCACAGGGCATGAAGGGTCCTGGTACACCAGCAGCACCCCTAACCTTGCCCCCAGCCAAACCAAACACCACATGGAGGGTCTCGATCCCTGGAATTTCCAGAACTGAATATCTCCTAACAGGCCAAGTCTCTTTAAAAATAATGGCTACACCAGCTCCCCGGCCCCCAGTGCGAGGCTGACGTTGCACAGCATATCCGGCTGGAACGAGGTCGGCCAAAATTGGCCCCGCCTCCTCATCCAGCCAGGTTTCCGCAATACACGCAAGGCCCATAGCCTCATCCAGAATCAGATCCCGGATAACCAGGGCCTTATTTGCTATGGACCTCACATTTAGCAGCATCAAGCCCCCACTGGCAGACCTTAGATCCTGCTCCTTCTTCACCTCAGGTGAGGGGGAGGCTCTTTTAACCTCCACAAGGGACCTAGGTCCCCTGGGAGCCTGAGCCACAGACCCCCGTGGACCATACTGTCTGTCACGGAGGAACATAGGGTCACACATGTGTGATACTGGCCTACATGTAGACTACAAGCCTAGTAAATATGTAAAGCAAAACATGCAACATGTATCTAATGTTACAATTGGGAACTGTAAAACCCAAATCAGGACTGTGACATGTGACCAAGCTCCAGGAAATGGAAAGACAGTTTGTTGATTCACCGCAGACGGATGGCCAGAGACATTTAATATACTAATGCAGGCAGCCATTGCCTATGTGCAAGAGACACAGGAAAACTGATAAAGAGAACAAAAGGAATTCTAGAAGCCTCAAGAAGATACGAGGAGTTTCCTCCTGGGGATATAAGGAGTTGTACCCCAGAGGGGACAGTGACTATCAGGAACTCACTCACCATCCTGCCAGCAAGCAAGGCTGGAAACCATGGACTGAGAGAGGGGACTTTGCTTTCTAGCAACTCTAAGACTGAAGACCCAGTCGCTTACATCAAGGACTGAGCAGAACTTATGGACCTTGGTAGGGTAAGATGCTTATTTAGGAACTCAACCAGTATAGATCAGGAATGCGTTATATTTACCTTTGATTTCTAGTAACCACTCTATCAACAATCTGTAATCAATAAACTAACTTCTTATCTTTATGAAGAAGTGTCTGTGTCTAACATTGGAACACAAGTGTGCAACAAGAGTTCTCAAGCTCTTGTGAACCCAGAGATTAAAGAGTCTGTAAACGGGAAGGATCGGGCCCTTCATTAACAAAGGGGTTGTCCCTGTGGCAGGCTTGAATCAGTCAAAGAGAAAAACTGATTTAAGTGGGCTGTACGCGAGGGAAACTGAGTCACTCAAACCCGGTAAAGAGGAGGTGCGGACCTCCAACGCCGTCCCAGCCCCAAAATGACCACTATGGCCACCCTCCCCTCCTGTCTACACCATTCTGACCCCTCCCGCCAGCTGCTCCTGGCTTTATAGGTCAAAACCAATACCTTGAATTGGGTCAGGAAGACTATAGGCAGCCAGTGCAGAGAACGGAGCACTGGTGTAATGTGCTCGCGATGACGTGTCACAGTAAGGAGACAGGCTGCTGCATTCTGCACCAGCTGTAGTCTCCAGACTGTCACCAAGGGTAGCCCCACGTAGAGCACGTTTCTGTAGTCCAGTCTCAAGGTGATAAAGGTGATGGTGGGTAGGTCCAAAGCCTCTGCCTCTGGGATGGTTTCACTATGGTGCCTGAGCCTTTTCCCCATGCAGATAGGTTGAGATGAGAGCTGAAATTGGCACATGAAAAAAAATAGGTAAATCTGTTAAATCTACGCTATCCGAACTGAAAAGGATGGTTCAGGTAGAAACCGATATCCATTTGTGCTCTCTCTGTAAACTGTTTTTGTTTTACTATTTCAGGATTTTTTGTTTTGGTAATTTCAGTTATGCCAATTCAGCAAGATTTGCACTACTATGCACGTGCAATTGCCAAAAAATATGCAATTAAAATACCAAACCACCAAGAAACCTGAAAATAACCAAAATGAAAAATCAGAACCCTCCCCCCCCCCGCCCAATACCCTAAAAATCAGATATGCAAGTACCCATTTTGTTTGCATATGTTTTTCAGGTACACAGATAGGTCAATGGGTAGAGAGAGACACAGCAGGTGCTGCTATATGGCCCACTAACTTCTCTTCAATCTTCTTTCTAAGTCCTTGTTACTATCTCCTATTCCCCTATGCCAGTCAGGGGCATAGCTAGCTACTGGAAGGGCACTGTTTGAGAAAGGCCCCGCTAAGAAGGAAAATTTCAGAGTGGGCATAGATCGAGAGCTGGTCCCGCTGACTCTTAATAAAACTTCCTTCTTGGTAGGTGGCTGCCTCTCCAGGGTTGGGGCCAGAGTGGCACCACAACCTCTGCGGAGGGAGGCTGAAACTGGAAGGGCCGCCACTTAAGGAGACCACGCCGCCTTGCCTTTCAGGGGAGCCTGTAACTGGGATGTGAGCTCCCTTTCTACACAACTGTTGCCAGTACCAGGATGATGAATGGAATAACTGCTGCTACTATTAGTCTATCTGCTACTTTTCTCTTCACACTTGCTCTTTTCAAGTCTCCGCCAATGCAAGCAGGCAGTCCTGTTGCAGCCAAGGCACTCCTCTGGTTACCCAGCACTTAATATAAAATATTATAGGCCATCAGTGCAGACTACCACTAAAACTGGTGTTGCATAAACAGAACTTGTAGAGCAGGCTGATTCTGAACACACCATTTATTTCTATTGATGACCTTTCATAACTCACTTGCCGCTCAGCTTTGCCCCATCACGCGTGAGTTATGAGGTCATCTATAACTCATGGAAATAAATGATGTACCCCATCATAAAATATTATATTAATACATGTAACTGGGATCATTTAGATTTTCTGCAGAAGATTGCATACATTTGTTTACAGTGTACCAATATATTTAGTTCTCGTACAGCACATTACGTCAATGCAGTCAGGCAGCACCATTCTCAGACATTCCTAATACCACTCTTGACCATAGAAATACATTTTCGGTACTATTTTTAGGTTCGTCTGTTTCCATGATGTTCAGTTCCAAGACAATGTACAGTAAGTACATCCCACTGAGCTGGAAACAATAGGTGCCCCAGGCATCCTCCCCAACCACCACCCTGTTTACGTGCAGGGCTCTGTAACATTCTGGTTTTGTCGTTTAGAATATTTTAATCTCTTTCAACCAAGTTCACCCTCCCAGGCGCTGAACTAAACATCGTCTGGAAAATGAGAAACGGACAGAACAACCCCCCTTCCCCAATTATTCCGTTTTTTGGCCATTTCTGATGACCAGGAGCTATTTTGTGTTTGTTTGTTTGTTAAACAAAATGTGCTAAACTTCAATTGGATACTGCCAACAAACTATAGTGTTTGTAGATGCACTATAATCCGTTCCTTTTCTGCCTTTCACGCAAAAGCTAATGTAAAGAGGTATGTTTCGTTCTCTTGACTTACACGCGAGGACCACGTGGAAAAGAAATCTCAAGTTTGACTTTTCTTCCTTCATGATTTTTTTTTTTTAAGATTAATTTTTTACTGAGTTTTGAACTATACAAAATAGACAAATCAATTGCTTACAACATCTTCGAAAATATAACATTAAATGGTACTGAATCCTCTTGACCATCATTTGCCATAAACAAATCAATGCTATGAAGGACATATTCATGAATAAACCTGAAAGAAGAACGTAGCCTAGTAGAGAAGAGAAAAAGGAAATGGTCACAATGATGGGCTTGCCTAGGATCAGCCCCTTCTAGTTACTCACTCTTTAGGGGTGTTCAGCTCACACAGTTTCTCCTTGAGAATCTGCTCAAGTCTCTTTTATTCACCACAACACAGTTCTATAGTCTCTTATCTATATTCAGTCTGCAGCAGGGGCGTGGCTAGGGTGGAAGGGGCCCCTGTCCAAGAAGTCAAGCTTATTATTAATTTATTATTAATTTATTATTATTATTATAATAAGCATTTATATAGCACCAGCAATGTGCCTGGCGCTTTACAAAGAATAAGATAGACACGGTCCCTGCCCGACAGCTTACAATCTTGACCCCCCCCCCACATCCCCTTTGTCTCTCACCAGTGGCCTAGGGGCGCTGCCCGGCTCAGCCGGCCTTGGGGCGCTGCCAGGCTCACATGCATGTGAATTAACTTTAAAGGCACTTTTGCCCTTCATCAAAGTGGAGGTTGTTTGTGCTCACTGTACCCTCAATGATGGTTTACAACTGGGTGTTTCCCACAGTTACAACTACAAGCATTCCCCAAGCAGAAAGCAAGGAATAAAACGCACATGCAGAGCACTAAATTCCAAATGGCCAAGCCACAATCAAACACACGAGACTCTCCAAAATGCAGCCTATTAAGCACATTATGGCATGCAAAGAGGCATTCTTCTAGATATATAAATAGTTCATTTGTGCCCCCATAATCAATTCACGCTGTCCCCATCCACCCTATAATCAGTTGAATCCCCATATAATCAATTCATACTGCCCCCCACCAATAATCAGTTCAATTGTGCCCCCAATAATCAATTCATGCTGCCACCACCCCATAACCATTGTACCCAGCCCCAGCCCCATAATTAGTTCCCCCGCCCATTCCAACCCCTCCCCCCAACTGTGCAGAGCGGCAGCGGGCCCCACCCACCTGCCCAGCAAGCCCTCCCTCCCTCNCCCACAAAGCAAGCCCTCCCTCCCTCCCCCCCCCCTTACCCGTGGCGTGGCGTCTGGGGCTGTGGCACTGCTTGCGGTGGGCCACCCACCTGCCCAGCAAGCCCTCCCTCCCTCCCTCCCCTCCTGCTTCCCCCCTCACTTACCGATGGCATGGAGCGGCGGCTGGGGCAGCGACTGAAGCGGTGCCTTGGGCTGTGATGCTGCTTACGGTGGGCCGCCCACTCCCCCCACTCTCTACTCTCACCAGGCGGGTAGCCACCATAGGAAGCCTTGCCTTGCTGCAGTCCCCCCCTCCCCCCGTGGCGCTGCGACTTGAATTTGCACGCTGCCAGTGACTGCGTAGTATCAGCTGCTTCCAGATGGAGCCAGAAGCAGCTGATACTAGGGCCTTTTTTACACGGAGCTGGATGGGTGGGTGGGGGGTGCATGTGTGCCTGCTTACATGGACACACACACACCTACACCTACTGACACCCATCTCCACCCACGGAGGATGAGGGCTCCGCGGGTGGAGATGGGTGTGGGTCGGTGTGCAGCGGGTGTTGGTGGGTGTGCGGCAGGAGTGCACATGCACAAACACCCGCCGCCCGTGATGTTTACACGGGTGCACACCCACCCACCCACCTGGTGGCCGTTTACATGGACTACCCCCCCCCCCGCCACACACCCACCTGAACACCGAGCGATGGGGGGGGGCAGCCAGTGTAAAAATGGACTAGGCTACTGCCGAGGTGGAAACACAAGCCACAGCGCAGCAGGGGTGGAGGGGGGGGGGCGGAGACTGCAGCAAGGCAAGGCTTCCTAGAGAGCAGTGGGAGTGGGTGGCCTGCCACAAGAAGAGAAAAAAATCCCACATAGTTGTGTGCAGCAGCCCCTGGTGGCCCTTGGCATAAATCTGGGGTCGCTCAGTGTATGCTATGCCACTGAGCTCCAGCCAGGTAACAGCCTACTGGCTTCCCCAAAGTCCTTAACTCTAGCCCAAGCCCAGCCAGAAAACACCTTCTGGCTTGCTACTCACAGTTCCGGGTTTCTATAGTTAATAGTTACTTTAGCTATTAGTAGGCTCCCAGGTCTCCAGCTTTCACCTTGCTAGATTGTCAGTGTGGTCACCAGCAGCTCTCCCCAGCTCATCTCAATTCAACACCTTCTGTCTGAGCTCTGATTTCTCACTTCAGCAGCCCCTCCCCTTACTGAGTTGCCGCCAGCTTCACTCCTAGTCTAGTTTGTACCACATCCTTACGGAGGTGTGCTCTCAATTAGGCTGTGTCCTTGCTCTACTGAAGCACCTGCAGCCCTGCTTGCTCCGCTTCTGTGCTGGAGCTACCGTCCTTAACAGCCAGTGGTACTCAAGCACTCTGGCCTTCCACAGAAATAAAGGTTTCTTCCTGATTCTTCATCAGTTGGGTGGGCGTCTGGGTGGGGACTTGTTAGTTTTCAGGTACAAGCATGAACTGCTTTTGGCTACCAATTGGGTGATTTCAGACATTACGCAGTCCCGATTCACCACAGTGGATTCCCGGCGGGGTTGAACAGATCAACAACCCCCTGTGGTCAAGGAAAGCCCCAAACAGACATGATGGGACTGGGACCACGGCAGGGAATCGGACCACCGGACCATGGCCCGGGGCAGTGCAACAGACATTACGCTGATCCCGGGCCGGGCTGTGGTCAAAGCACCCGGAAGGCGCCGGGACGGCGCATCCCGGCTGCTGTCGTGTGCCCTTTAAATCTCCCTCCCTGGTCTGTGTTGTTGCTGGTTGCCTGGCAGCGATGCTGCATGCTTTGTCCCTGGCTGGGAATCATTTTCTTTGGTTCCAGTCAGTGGTTGCCATTCAGACATTACTTTTTGTTGTTTCCCGTTGGGAATCTCTTTGACCACGCTTTCGGAGATTGTTCTGCTGGCAGCTCCGGTAACATGGTTGATTTTGACTCCATGTGGGTATTTACTGTGGTGAACATCTGGCGGCCTCCGAACAGACATGCAGGACGCTTTGGCCCCGCCGTGGAATTGACCGTGATTCACTGTGGTTGAGCGTGATCTCATAATGTCTGAAATCACCCCTTGTCTAAATGAGCAAATACAACAGAACACAGCAGAATGAAGGATTGTTCCAGACACACCCACTTCTGTCCCACTCATGCTCCTTCATGACCGGTAGGCATGTGAAGGGGGGTGCAATATGGGAGCTGCTTCGTCAGTTCCATGACACTGGAGGATGCCTTTACCCTGGGAGAATGCCAGCTGGGCATGCTTCCAGCTCAGAAGCTGCATGAGGTGGAGAGCAAGACAGCTTCAGTACAGCCAAGAATGAAACCCAAAGATAATTGACTGCCTAAAGGTGAACAAAAGACTGTAGCTCTTTTTCTAAAATGGCATGTTATTTGGAACTCCCTTCCATTGGAGCTTCGCCAAAGCTCAAGCCTGAGCATTTTTCTGAGGTAATGTAAAACCTATTGATTTGGCCAGGTGTCTGACTTACAGGGATAGGGTTTGGGATGCTGCTTTAATTTAAAAAAATATTTTTATATAGTTTGGGTTTTTATTTTATGTATACTTTCATGTAGGCTTTGTTATCCTCTCCTCCTTAAGAGAGGAGCGGGCTATAAATGGAAATAAATAAAATATCACACCAGATCTTGTATGAGCAATTCATATAATTACACTGTGGCAGAGTGGTGTCACAATAAGGTTGTTATACCTTTAAGAGGGCCACGAAATGGTGCCTGCCCTAAAAGAATCACCTAAGATGGCCACCAACAGGAAGAGGAAGTTGGTGGGCATGACTTGCAGTATATAACAGAGACAGTCAGGAAGAAGAGGGCAGTCTGTCCTGGACTCCTGATCTGTGAGAGGTGAATATCTCCTAGGAGCCTGCCTGGAGGGATACTATCCTGGGGATGTCTGGAAGGAAGGAAGGAAGGAAGCAAGGATACCTGATACAAAGAGTGATGTTGTGAGTGATATTAGCTAGCCTGGGACTGTGTTTGACTAGGCTAATTTATGCACTTGCCTGATGTGCTTATGAAGAGACTGGCCAGAGGTTTGGTGCCTGGCCTGGGACTTTTGAGCTGGAAATAAATTGGTTATGGATTTTACCTGTGTCAGTCTTCTTGGGGCCCTGATCCTGCAAGCACTCAACCCACAGCCAGCGGGTCCCTGCTACATACACCATTGAAACTTTACATGCATCTGAACTAATTTTAAAATGGCATTCAAGAGGTTGAAGTGAATAATAGCACAGAGAAACAATGAATCATTAATGCTATAGTTCGTTTGTAAAATTATAATTGTTTGTAAAAGTTTAGGGATGGGCGAACGCGGTTCGGCAGTTCGGAGTTTGGCCCAAACTCGGCCTGTTCGGATGACTGAACTCAAACACGAACCCGAACGCAAACATACCGAACAAACCGAACACCGAACGGCGAAATGGCCGAACAGTTCGGTCAGTTTGGATTGCATTTGGATGAGTTCGGGTGGCAAAAAAAGCTTCACTGAAAGGTCAAACATGACAGGGAAGTGTCAGTTACTGAGGAGCAGACTTCCAGGCACTAGGGGTGGAGAGGCTTGCAAGAAACGAAACTAATTATCTGCCTCCCCCCTTCCCAACACCTTCTGAGCTAGTCACTGTTCCTGAACAGCAGGCGTTGAGTAGGATTTT
>QEPC01000643.1:2727198-2748821 GCA_003113815.1 Sphenodon punctatus
TATATATATATATATATATATATATATATATATACATACACACACACACACACACACACACATATAGATATAGATATAGATATGGGATGGGGGAAAGATAGATAGATAGATAGTAGAGACTAGAGTTGTAGGAGTTAGCTTAGTGATAGAGATAGCATTAGTGATTTAGTGTTAGTGTTTGTAGGAGTAGGTCTGTGTACTTGTTAAATAATCCATTTAGTTCATAGCATTTAGAATAGTTAATAGCAGTTAGATTTAGTAATATTAGATTAAAAAAATAAATAAACCCCCCCCACATAAAAACAAAAAAACCAAATAAAAAACAAAAGAAAACCATATAAAACCCAATAAAAAACAAAAAAAAACATGTAAAAAACAAAAAAACACCCATAACTACATTTCCCAAATGGCCAAACTGAACAACTGAACGGCCTCTTCGGACGACCGAGCCGAACCCGAACGCGGCCGAACCGAACGGCCGAACCCGAACGCGGCCGAACCGAACGGCCGAACCCGAACGCGGCCGAACCGAACGCGGCCGAACCGAACGGCCGAACCCGAACGCGGCCGAACTCGAACGGCGATCTGTTCGCCCATCCCTATAAAAGTTTGGAACATAGATCACACCATGTATATTTAAGGAACTTTTACATGCCCTGGCTTCTTCTCAAATCAAAAACTGATTAGCTTTGGAAATTAATAATGTCACATTGGCAGTCAATATAAGCAGGACTATGCTTTTCATACAAAGATCACCAACTCTGAAAACTGGTGGAACTTGGCTTTTTTTCACTTTGGACTTTGAAGTGAGTCATTGGGTGTTCTTAGATGAACAGCACCCACATCTCTGCTCTGCCTCACATCTGGGTGGCCTGTCCGCATAAAGGCGGGTCACAAAATGTGCCAGCAGAGCAGGGGCTGGGCCACTGGCAGTGCTTTGGAACATCCCAGAGCACCGCCAGCAGAGCGGGCTGCCCAAACTTGGGGCACTGGCTGGAGGCAGAGCTGCGTCTTTGCTCAGTGGATGGCCACTGCAGCTCTGCTCTCAGCAGGGGGTTGGCCTGGTCAATGCCACAGAGCTACAGACAACATCCTAGAGTATTGGGTGATCTGTCCAGTCCACAGCTCTATGGTGGTGGGGAGGAGGGGCACCGTGCAGGCTGATCATGAGCCATAGCAGCTCCCAGCTCCATGTAAACCTGGCACGGGGGAATCTGCATGGGTGGAGATGTGGGGCTGGCCACCCCCGGAGCAGGTTCAGGGCTGGCCCACTCCAGGTCTTCCTAAAAACACACATCGTCTAGAGTTAGCTCAGAAAGAATGTTACAGAAATCTGATGACAAGCCAACAAGTTTTGGTTGCTGGAGCTATGGAAATTGCAGTCATTGTCACTTCCAGGAGCAGGTTGACAGCCATCCCATTTCCTGAGGACAAAAAACCTACCTGAAAGAGCAGCCAAGTGTTCCCCTGAGTTAGGGGAAGAGAGAAGCAGAGTATACCCATCTCTTACCCACCTCCTTCCCACCCTAGTTCAGTTTTGATAGAGCGTGCTTGTAGGACTAGACCTTTAGATATAATATTTAGTTACATAGATTTTAGAATAGTTAGTTAGAGTTAGTGTAGATATATTAGAGAAAAAATTTGAATAATTAAAAAATATATATATAAAATCTTTGTGTGCTGCTGTGCATTCTTTGACTTGGAAGACGTGGAGAAGGGAAGGAGTGGCCGGTCTGCTGCTCATAAGACAAACAATGTGGCACGTAGGAGAGGTGGTAGGGTAAGGGCTGTGCCAGTGGAGTGGCAGCAGGCAGGCAGCCCGAGCACATCACCACGCTCCAAATTCCACAGGCCTGCTTTAGGGCAGCAACAGGCTTCAGCAGCTCAGCGTCGCCTCCTGGCAGTGCCCTCCACTGCCACGCAGGGCACTGGAAGGTCTGCAGGACATGAGGCTGCATCTGTCTCTGCTGCTGCTGGTTCTGGAGCAGGTGCTGCTGCTTCCAGGGCCACCAATGCCCCCCATTGTCAAGGCGATCCCCAGCAGTCCAGATCTGGTGGATCCCACCCTGGCTGCTAGATGCAAGGCCCAATCCCCGGGCAATGGCAGTAGGGAGAGGAGGAGTAGCAGCAGCAGCAGCAGTAGCAGCTATAGAGGGGGGCACAGGGAGAGTGCCAGCAGCATGGCGGGTAGTCAAGCCTCAGGGTCCCAGTACTCCCCTTCGTGGGACATCACAGTAATTGAGGACAGTGAGGCAGAAGATGACATTAGTGCCGCAGAGGAGATATTTGGATCTGAGGCGATGGTTCTCCCTCCTCCCAGAGCTGTGTCATCTTTGCCACCAAGTTCTGCCCCTCCCAGAAGCACTGGCAGCAGTGCATCACCCGGGGTGGGCCAGAAGGCAGGAGGGGGAAAAAAATCCTCTGTCTGGGAACATTTTAAGCTGGTGCAGGCAGATGATCTCATGGAGGTGCAGTGCACTTTGTGCAATAAGCTGGTGAAGTGTGGGCAGGTGCCCAGCAACCTGGGGACAACTGTCATGGCGAGGCACCTGAAATCGTGCCACAGCGCTCTGCTGCTAAGCAGGAAGGCAGGGGAAGTGGATGCCAGTGGGTTCCTGACTGCAGCGTCCAGTCGCCCACCTCCTTCAGCGGGCAAGCGTCCTGCACCAACTGCTGCCTCTAGCAGCAGGAGCAGTATTCCTGCTAGGGGGGCAGAACAGCAGCAGGAGTCTCGCCAGCAGTATCATCCCACCATGGAGGAACCTGGGTGGGGGCAGCTGCCAAGGCCATGGCAGCTGGAGGGCGGAATGGCTATCAAGAGAAAATCAGCCACCTGTTAGGAGAAATGATTGCGCTGAATGGGCAGACCTTCTCCATCGTAGAGGACAAGGGCTTCAAACGACTGGTTGGGTTCCTGGCCCCCCAGTTTAAACTGTTGTCCTGCACCACCCTGATTCAGAATGTGGTGCCCGACCTGTACAGGGCTTTGAAGGAGCGGGTGAGGGAGCAGCTGGCAGGGGCTGGGGGGGCTACTTTCCACTTCACCACTAACCTGTGGTCCTCTAGGAACACCCAGCATGCCTACCTGGTGTTAACGGCAGACTGGTGGCAGGATCCGGTGGAGGCAGCTTTGGGGAGTGGCAGGAGGGGTCCCGAAGCAGGGTATAGGTAGGCCCTGCTTCCTGCACAAGTAATGGACAGCCCCCACACCTCAAGGAACATCGAGGCAGCCCTGACGACCATGGTGAGGGAGTGGGTCACGCCAGGTGCGGCCTTCACCAAGGGGTGTGTGGTCACAGACAACGTGGCCAATATATTCAAGGCAGTCCATGACAGGGGCTTCACCAGCATCCTTTGCACTGCACACACCCTTCACCTGGTGGTCAGGGATGCTCTGGGTTTGGGGGATAAGGGGATTGGGGAAGGCACCCGTAGCTCCCTGATCGAGTGGGGGAGGAAGCTGGCGGCGTTCTTCAACCGGAGCGTGAAGGGCAGTGAGCTCCTCCGGGAGAAGCAGGCCAAGCAAGGTTCCCCAGGGCACTAGCAGGTGCAGGATGTGGCCACCAGGTGGAAGCTTGAGCGGCTTCTTGAGCAAAAAGCCACCTTGCATCAGGTTCAACTGGTGATGGACAGCAGGGCACCAGAAAGGTTTAATGGGGCAAAATGGGAGATCCTGGCTCACACAGTCTTTGTCCTGAGACTGTTCCTGGCTGTGACGAGACCGTGAGCAGCTCCACCACCACCCTCAGCCAGGTGACCCCTTTGATCCAGCGTCTCCAGAGGAGGCTGGACAAGATTCTCAGGGGGCAGGATTGTGGTCCTCAGGGCAGGAAGCTGGCCGATGAGGCACTTGCCCTGGCGTGGAAGCTGAAGTCAGGGCTGGAGGTGCATTTTGACACGCTCCTGCAGCAAGAGGAATATGTCCTGGCAACAGTGCTGGACCCCAGGGTCAAGGGCAGCATGGCATGCCAGACAGCACTCTGTGGCCTCTGGAAGCATGCACTGGTGGACAGGGTCCGGGAGGCAGAGCGGGCCATGCAGCAGGACACCCCTGGGGATGGTGGGAGTGTGAGCAGCCACCCCTCTCAGCCAGCTGGGTCTATCTCTGCCCCCAGCTCTAGCGGTAGCAGCGCCAGCAGCAGCAGCAGCACCCCTATTGGCAGCATCAGCAGAAGCAACTCGGCCTATGTGCAGGCCACTCTAGGTAGCATGGCGCCGTGCACAATAAGGCAGGCAGCATGCCTGGTGGAGGTGGTGCCCAGGCAGACCTACGAGAGGGAGTACGACAGCGCCTCAGCAGCCGTGGAGACCTACCTGGAGGAGGAGCCCTGTATCGATCCCAGCAGCGATCCCTTGGCCTACTGGGTCAGCAAGGCCAACATGTGGCCAGCCCTGTCCAAAGTGGCCAAGGGTATCCTGTTCTGCCTACCAACCAGTGTCCCCAGCGAGCGGGTGTTCTCCATGGCGGGGGACATTTGCTCCCCGCACCACCTAAGACTGGGGGCCAAGTTGGTGGAGCAGTTGCTCTTCTTGAAGGTGAACCTTCCACTGCTGGGATTCCCTGACCTGCCCCTGGACACGGAGTGATGGTGCAGTGGCACACACCATCCCATGCCAAGGGAAGTCTTGGGACAGGGCTCCTCCTCCTCAATCTGGGTTAAGGCTACTGCTGCTGAGGTGCTGTCCCTCCCTCCCAATGCCTGGCACCCGCCCTGCCTCCCTCCCCCCCCCCTCTCTCTCTCATATACTGGATGGACTCGGCCACCTTATCTGACTGACCTCATGACATAGGGTGGCATTGGGAAACAAACTATAAGCCTGCCAGCCGGCCTCTTGCTAGATGATCCCGGCCCAGCTAAGTATGTGACTGGCTCTCTCTCACACCAGCCTATCTCAGTGCCCTGCCTCTCATGCCAAGGTGCCTGCCCCAGCCCACCTGCCTGCCTCCCATGCCACGTTGCCTGTCTGCTGACCCAGGTTTCTGCCTAGCTCAAAGCCTGCCTCAGCCCGCCTTCCTGCCTCTCATGCCAAGGTGCCTGTCTGCCCACCCTGTCAACCCTAGGTGATGTGCCCCACTTGCCTGCTAATCCTGCTGCTGCTGTCTGCTGGTCCGTGGGTGTTCTGCTCTGGCAAATCCAAATGTGCCCATGCAAACCTGATGCTGTTGTCTATTGCTGTATTGGAGCTCTTCTCTGGAAAATCCTACCATCCTGGCTTGGCTCCATGGGTGCAGCGCACAGGCAAATCCTGCCAATGCCATCTGCTGTTCCCCAGGTTTTGTACCTGGGCAATCCAATGTCTGCTGCTGCCAATGCTGCCTCTGCTGTGCCACTGCATCTAGCCCTAGGACCCACCCTCGGGGTTATGGGGGCATCATTTGGCTCAAAGAGAGTCGTCATTCAGCAGCGTCAAGAAAGCCAGTCCAGCCCCGAGACCCGCCATCAGGTGTCTGGGGCCTACATTACCATCAGGGAGGGCTGTGCCACTGCATCCAGAAGCGGCCACAGTATCCCTAGGACCCACTCTCGGGGTTATGGGACGTCATTCCATGGCATCATGAAACAGCCACTCCAGCCCTGGGACCCGCCGCCAGGGGTCTGGGGTCTACGGTACTGGCAGGGAGGGCTGTGTCCAATATCTAGAAGCTGCCACTCTAGCTGCAGGCCAGGGCCCACCCTTAGGGTTCTTGTGCCCTGTCATTCCACTCACAGGGTGCTGTCATTCCACCTTTTCTTTATGCAACCTGCTGTTCATGGTGAAAGAGAGAGAGAGAAAGTCTCCCCACTGCTAGAAGGAGAGAGAGACATGATCCCACCCATGCTGTCACCTGCACTATATGTCCACTTTTGACCAGAGATAGAGAGGGGGAAGAGAGAGAGAGGCTCCCCACTAGAATGTGAGAGATGGGGGTGGAGGGGGGAGAGGTAGGTGTATCCATCCAGCTCAAGCTGCCACCTGCCAGAACCAGGAAGAACTCCCATCTGTGCTCATGCACCCGATGCCCATTGTCCAGTGTCCACATCCAGCAACAAACCTACCAGAATGAGATGGAATATAACACAACACATTATATGTGCGTGCCTGCCTGTGTGCATTCCTGTACCTGCTACCACCTATTGCATGATTGAATAAAGTGTGTCCAACCATGCACTAATTCTAGGGACATCATTCAACTCCCATAGGCTTTAGGCTGTCATTCCACTGTACCTAAATAAGTCATGCCCACCTGTCCCAGGAACCATCAACGAGATTCTGGGACCATCATTCCAGTCACTGGGGGCTGCATTCCATTCCACTGAATCCAGAAGCCCAGTGCCTGCACGCCAGCTTGCCCCCACAGCCTACTCCTCTGCACCCACTCACGTATGCCCGCTGAAGCTGCTGAAAAAAAAGCCCCTCCGACCACCAGCTCCCGCTGCCTGCTGCCAAAAAGCCTGTCTCTCTTTCTCTCTGGCACACCCACAAAGACACAAGCCCTGCCCCACCTGGGGGGGCTGTCTGCAAGTTGAGACCCTGATGCTGCCTGGCACATCTTTGGGTTAATACCTTAACTATGCTACATGTGGTGCCAGGTGCTGCTGGTAAGGAGCGACAACTCAAGCAGTATGAGATTCTGCCACCTGCCAGCCAGAACTTCAGCACAGAGGGATAAAAGATTGGCCAGGACAAACAAAGCTCATAACAATAACAACAAATATAACTTTTATTAACAAAACAACAACAACAACAACATTTATAAAACAAAACCCAAACATTTTAAACTAAAAAGGAAACTTATCTCTACTCAGTCTTTGGGCCTGCCCTCCGGAAGTTGGGGGAAAGGCAGAAGGGATGCACAGGAGCTAGGGGCAGGGGGCATCACATCTGCCGGCATTTGGTAGCCGTGTTGGATGGCATATTCAACAACCCCTGCCACAACCGCCTGCCGCTTGGAGACCAACTGGCGGAAGAGTTCCAGGTCGGCCATCTCAGCAGAGACGTACTTGGAGATGTACTGAGAGTATGCCTCCACCTTCTTTTCGCATACCTCAACCGTCTGGAACCGTTCCACCAGTTGGTTCTCCATGGTGGCTGCTTGCTGCTGTAGACCATCTACAAAGTCCGGGGTGGGCCTCTCCACCTCAGCCCGAAAGGCCCTTGCCGCTGCAGACTCCCAGGGCCCAGGGGACTCCACATCAGAGCTGGAGGAGGGGGAAGGACTCTGATGGCATCTCTTTCACGTTGCCTTCCTCCCCTTCTTCTGGCGCTGATGCTCCAGCTCCATGACCACACTAGAGTCCTGCTGACTAACTTTCTTCTTGTGGCATTTCTCCACATGGGCAATGAGCCCTGATGTGGTCCCCTCTCTGGCCCTCTTAAATCTTTTCCGGCAGATCTAAAGAACATAAAAAGATAGGAACATAAGCAGTGTCATACTATGTCAGACCAATGGTCTGTCAAGCCCTGTCTGCATTCTATCTCCACAAGTGGGTGGGTGGCCAATCTCTCTCTGCAGGGGACATCCATTCCTAACAGGTCATAGGGCCATTCGCTGTTGTTCCAGCCCCCATGCCTTATTATGCAGATGGTGAATCCATTCTCTTCCTCATACCACCGCCAGACACTGGACCTTGTCAGCCCACTGTCTGGGGGTGGCACTGGTGACATCTGCCTTGGTGTCCTGCGCGCACTGGCACCAGCATCCAATTCCTCCTCACCCTCTCTGAAACAGGAACACATAAACAACACCTAAGTAATATCATGCATTTATGATGATGCCTCTAATCCTGCCCTTCTTGGGGTGCTAGCGCTGGAGACCCTTGCTGGCACNGGCACCAGCATCCAATTCCTCCTCACCCTCTCTGAAACAGGAACACATAAACAACACCTAAGTAATATCATGCATTTATGATGATGCCTCTAGTCCTCCCTCCTTGGGGTGCTAGGGATGGCAATGGGAGACGGTGACCCTGGCTGGCATGTACAAATCCAAAAGACCCTGGCTGGCACATGCAAATTCTGCCCTCCTTGGGGCGCCAGTAGGGGACGCTAGGGATGGCAAATGGAGAGACCCTTGCTGGCATGTGCAAATCCTGTCCTCCTTGGGGTGCTAGTAGCAATGGCAACTAGAAATACCTTTTCTGGTATGTGCAAATCCTGCCCTTATTTGGAGGTGCATAGGGATGGCAACTGGACAGTGGAGAACCTTGCTAGCTTGGCACATGTTTGGGTGGGGGTGCTCGTGCCTGACTGCTGGAAGAGCCCCCCACAGTACAGTACCCTCTCTCTCTGTGACAGACATCCACTGCCACTCGCTGATGCCCACTGTTTGTGCCTGACTGCCCACCACCCACCCGCACGCCAGTGAGCTCACTCTAAAGGATAGTATTCTTATTGTCCTCAAAGTAAAAAAAAAGTTTACAAACCTGGCAGGAGTGGCAGCACCTCCTGTGCCCGCCAGCTCTTGCTCCTCCTCCTCCACCACCAAAGGTCCAGGAGCGGCAAGAACCTCTTCCTCCTCCACCACCACCAGCTCTGGGACCCCCACCTTGGCCTTCCCCCAGGCCCGATGCTTAATCACGGGACCACACAATAGCTAGATCGAAACCGATCGCTGAACCGAACGCCACCGAACCGAACGACCAAACCCGAACTCGGTGACCGAACTGAACGACTGAACCCGAACTCAGCGACCGAACCGAACGAACGACCAAACTTCCGAACCATGATCTGTTCACACATCCCTACTCACTGCATAATAGAGAACCTAAGATTCTATGACAATGGACATTTATCAAAAGTTATCAGATGCTTTTTAAAGAATTGAAAACACTTCTGCTATTTATAAGATTTGGGTCAGATGTCTTCTAAATCTTTCCAGATAATTAGCAATGAGAAATAGCAGTGAAAGGATAAGTAAGTAGAAGGTATTTCAGAACAAGTGAGTCTCAAAGGAATAGCAATAATTTAATAAGAGATAACTAGCATAGCACAGAGAAGAAATAATTTGCTAGTCTGACTTCCTTGATATTTTAGTAGAGGTTACAAGGTTCTTAATGGCAGATGACATTATTTATTGATATTTTTAAAAAGCCTTTGATGAAGTTGCTAATGACAAACTTCTACTAGCTCTAGGGAATCTAGGTTTAGACAAGAAGTGGATTAGGAACTGGTTATGGAAATTGCAAGACAATTGGTAAAGCTGGAGTTGGAAAACAGCATTGCTCCACAGAGAATTTTCTTTGGATCAGCCTTTTAAATGTTTTATCATCCTGTTTCTTGTCTAACCCAAACTGGAAAAAATGAGAACCAAAAATAGACTTGGAGTGGAAATATTACATCTAAAAAAAAAAAGAATAGGATATCACTAAAGTTCAGTAAAGTCTTGTTTTTAATCACTGTCTATCTTCATAAGAGGTCTTTATAATGGCTCTATGTCAAGGTTCTATAGGTGAATTTTTGCAAGGTCATGCTCAAAGTCTACCAGCCCCTTGGTCACTAATCATCCACATCTCAGGATAGGAATAATAAACTGTTAATCCTTGGGTAGGGTGGTCAGGAGCACAGACAGGTTGGAATGGGCACTGGTTCAGAAGATGGAATAGGCAACCTCTGGACCCTCCCAATGGCACCAGATGCAGCTATCCCAGGGAGTGTGGGTCCCTCCAAGCTTGCAGCTGCACCAGCTTGTACCTATTATAGCTACACCCCTGGGTTTGGTTTAAAAAGGAAGAGGAAGTACTCAGAAAGAGAAAGGGTCTTCCTGGAGAAGAGGCTACAGCAACAGCAGATCAGGGATTTGGTAGCCTAGTGCAGAAGACAACTGTCAAGGACTCCGTGCAGCTCACAAGAAATGTGTGGCTCCTTTTGAGCCTCATCTGAGTTTTAGGCATTGCTAGGTTACTAGGGGCTGGGTCACATGTCCAAGATGGCTACTGCCCCAGTGTACTTAGAGGAAGGGGTTCGCAATCTTTTTCCAGTCAAGAGCACTGGAGTGAGACAAGTGACTACTTGAGAGTAACTGCATAATTTGCATGAATGGGCTCAGGGAGCACTTTCTCCCGAGCACCAGGCTGAGAATCCCATAAAGCAAGGGAGGTGTTCTTTCCTTGCGGGCTATCTGGGGGTTTCTCAGGTCTGCTGGCCCGTGCTCCTAGCTGTGTTTGCTTTCATCCTCCCTGCCCCCTGGTGTCGGCTGCACGTGTCCTGGTCTCAGTGAGTTTTCCCCATCCACGTCTGATGTATTTAATTTATTTATTTATTTAAGGCATTTGTAACCCGCCCATCCTGCCACAGGCAGCTCTGGGTGGCGAACATAAAACATTAACATTAAAACAACTTTTAAAATAGACAACAACAGGGAGGTATAAAAAATCCCCACCATTCCTAACCCATTCCCCCCACCCTACCCATCATCCCCCCCGAAAGCCAGGCAAAACAGCCACGTCTTGCAACAGCATCAAAATGAGGGGAGATTTAGGGCCAAACGGGTCTCCACCAGCAGGGTGTTCCACAGCCATGGGGTGGCCACTGAGAAGGCCCTCTCCATTGTGGCCCCCCGGCAGACTCGGGGGACCTCCAGGAGAGCACCCCCCGATGACCGCAGGGGCCGATCCAAAACCCAGGGGATGAGGCGGTCCCGCAAATAGGCTGGGCCGAGACCATTTAGGGCTTTATAGGTAAGCACCAACACCTTGAATTGGGCCCGGAAGACTATAGGCAGCCAGTGCAGAGACTGAAGAAACAGTATAATATGTTCCCGGTGACCCAATCCAACCAGGAGATGGGCTGCTACATTCTGCACCAGCTGCAGTCTCCGTACCATCACCAAAGGTAGCCCCACGTAGAGCGCGCTACAGTAGTCAATCCTAGAGGGGATGAAGGTGTGGATGACAGTGGCCAGGTCAGAGTCTGAAACCTACGGCCGAAGCCGACGCACCAGAAGTAATTGGCAGAAGGCACTCCTTGCTACAGACTCCACATGAGCATCCAAGTGGAGTTGCGAGTCAAGGAGCACCCGCAGACTCCGTACTTGGGGAACAAGCGGAGGGCAGACCCCATCAATGATGGGGGCTGTTACCCCTGCTGCCTTACCCACCAACATCAACTCCATCTTGCCAGGATTCAGGTTCAGTTGGTTTGCCCTCATCCAGTCCCCCATAGCTTCAAGGCACCCGTTAAGCACCGAGACTGCCGGGCCTGGGTCTGATGAAAAAGAGAGGTAGAGCTGGGTGTCATCAGCATATTGATGACACCGCACGCCAAACCTCCTGACCACCTCACCAAGCAGCTGCATATACACGTTGAACAGGAGAAGGGACAAAACAGAACACTGCAGGACTCCACACAAGAGGTCTCAGTGTGATGAAAAATAATCACTGAGTACCACTCGCTGAGTTCTTCTGGCCAGGAAGGAGCGGAACCAGTCAAGAACCATACCACCCACGCTGCATCATCCCGCAGGGGTGTTACCAACATCTCATGATCAACGGTAGTAAACGCCGCCGACAGATCTAATAGAATCAGCAGGGCCGAAGGGCCCTGGTCTAATTCTCGGTGAAGATCATCAACCAACGCCACAAGCACAGTCTCGGTGTCATATCCTGGGTGAAACCCCGACTGTGAGGGATCAAGAAAACCGACATGATCCAGATGATCCTGCAACTGCCGGGCCACTACCCGCTCAATAACCTTCCCTAAAAAGGGAAGGTTAGAGACCAGCTGATAGCTGGCAAGGGAGTAAACGTCAAGTGATGGTTTCTTGAGCAGGGGCCATATCACTGCCTCCTTGAGGCAGCCCAGCACCCTGCCCTCCCGAAGGGAGGTACTGACCACCCCGCCAGCAATGACCCCATCGTTAACCATGCCTTAACCAACCAGGACAGGCAGGGGTCCAGTTCACAACAGGTGGCTCTGACAGCCCCAAGAACATCCTTCACATCAGCAGGGGTCATCAACTGAAACTGATCCCATAAACAAGGACAAGGCAGGGCCTCCAGAACCTCCAATTGCCCTACTGCAGAAAATGCAGTGTCAAAACCATGGTGAATCTGAGTGATTTTGTCCGCAAAATAATCCAAACAAGTCACAGCGGGCACTAGATGACCCCACTCCAAGGTGTAGGAAGGCCGGACTGACCAGCCCCCACATCACCCGGAACAGCTCCACTGGTAGGGATGGGCAAACAGAACCGAGTTCAGAAACTTGGTTCGGTTCGGTTTAAAAATTGAGTTTGGTTCAGAAGTTTGGTTCGGTTGACCGAACTGGTCGAGTTTGGTCCGAACTCCGAACTTCCAAACCGTGTTAGCCCATCCCTATCCACTTGATGGGATTTAGCGGCCGCTGTAAGAGCAGCAAACAACTCTTTCCTTGCTGTTCACATAGCAACAGCATAGGCTCGTAAACTCGCTCTATGCCGCAAACTGTCGGCTTCAGCATGTGAACGACGCCACCATCGCTCCAACCGCCTTCCCTCCTGCTTCAGCACCCGAAGCCCCTCTGAAAACCAGGGAGGCCTGCAGTGCTGCTGCCTGGGAAGCGGACGCCTTGGAGCTATCCGATCAATGGCATTCCACAGCTCGACGAGGCCATCAATGGAACAGCTGTCCAGATTAGAGGGTATATCCCCCAAAGCCTCCCGGAATAGCTCCGGTTCCATCTGTCTACGGGGGCAGACCATTTGAATAGGTTCCATGCCCCTCCGGGGGCAAACGTGCGCCAGGAGAGGGGCCTTCAGGAAGGGGCCTGCAGCACCACTAACGGGCTTTAATGCCCTCCCGACCTCCACATCTCCCCTTATAGTCAGGCCCGTTCCACCGGGTCTAGCAGTTGGGGAGCCACCTCCACCCAACCTGCTGCAGGGAATTTACTTCTCGCTTGTGTCTGCATCGTATGCCTGATCTCCTTACTGCTCTCTCTGTTATTGCCCCTTCCTAACAGCAATCCTTAAAGAAGGGACTGTAGATGTAGGATGGACAGATATGCAAATTTTAGGATGCTTTTGAGAAATACAGGTTGCCAGGCTGCATTGGAGCCAATGCAGTTCCACAACCTGTATTTCTCATAAGTGTCCTCTAAAATTTGCATATCTGGACACCCTATATAGAGTTCTAGAGAAAGGGTTTCACTAGAGCCCATGGAAGAGACACCCAGGGAAGAAGGCTGGTGCAAAGTTTTGTTAACCTGGCTAATACATTATAAATGGTGTGTGTGAATAATGCACTATCAACAATAAAGAGCACATGGAAAAGGGATTCTATTGCTTTAAGAAGGTATATGGCAGAATGAGCTAGCCAGCCAGATGCTGCAACAACTTAACTCAGACAGGACCCATCTGTTATAGGGCCCAAGAAAAATTACACCATGAACACATCCTCAAACTTGGAGAAGCGTAGATTGAAATCCAAGTCAAGCCAATCTCTAGTCAGAATTTGTACAGCCATTATGCACCAACATTTTGAAACGCAGAGTGAAAATATATATTTAGAATAAAAAATTGGGACATACAGGGTTGTAATCAAATATTTTTTCCTTTCCCTGCACCTGACATGAATTTATGTTAAAAATAAAATGGCAGTAAAGCAGAAAGCTATTTGCATAAGAAATATGGACTCTCTTTTTTGAGGGGGGGGGAGCGCATTAATAGTGGCGCTAGCCCAGCTACTAACCATGAGTTATGCTGAACACTGAGATCTCATTGTCAGTTCAGAAAGTGACCTACAGAATCCCGATGCAAGAGTAATTACAGATGCTGCCCATTTTGGGCCTTAATATGAATGTCAAAAAAAATCAAGGTAAGTAGCACAGTACAGGGAGCAACAACACGGTTGACAGAGCACCCTGGAGCAAGTGCATTCTTTCAATTATCTGAGGTCGTGTTGATGAATGAGAACTGTAACATCTCTAGAGATTTCCAGGAGTCTTGTTATAGCTTTACTGATTATTGGTGACAATGATTTTCAGTAGTCAATCCAGAAAAAAAATGGACAAACTTAGAGAATGTGATTGTTGGCATAAGGCCCGTTATTTTGCATGACTTGGTGCAGGAAATCATGAACATTGAGCCAAGTCTATAGAGCTGAGGTAAAGACTTTTTTTTCAAATAAAAGAAAACACACTCCAGAATGGCTCAGCTTTGTTGAATACCCAATGGCAAATCTATTTCCCTGCTTCATTTCCAGGTTTGTTTTCCTTTCCTTTGTGGGTTTCTTGACGATCAAGGGATGAACTAGAAAGACCAGTGTCACGCAAGAACAATTCAAAGATTAAACTTGAAAAATGCTGCTGTATTTTCTAGGAAGTGCTTTTGAAAGAACTAGTTCAACATAGCCACAGACCCAACTGCTCTCAACATCTCAAGTTCTGTCATCTCACTAAGGGTGTCTTTAAGTGAGCAAGGCTGGGTGGTGGTGGCCCATAGCTGATGAATGGCACTGCCACAGAGCACGCACTCAGGTGGAGTGCATGGGGAGCGATTTTAATGGGTATCTCCCAGCATGGCTACCGCCTTGAACTCCCTCTGTCATGGACCATGGGGGAGGCACACCAGGTTGGCCTTTGAAATTGACATGTCCTGGCATGAGCGCTGGAGCTCCCAGGTGCTTGTGGCCAGTTCCTGTGACTTGCAATGGCCGTATTCCCTGCCCACAGCAGGGGCGGCTGGTGGGTTTTGATGTTGGAGGGGCACTGGGGTAGTAAGGCCGGGCCGGCAGGCCTGGGGCAGAGCCTAGCCTAGGGGTGGAGCCAGGGATACGGTAGGCGGAGCCAGGGCATAACCCAGCCAGAAGCAAGGAGTTCCCAGGGTTAACATTGGATGGACATTACATTACTTAATCCAGACATTACAGTTAGGCAGGTTATATTCACCTCCTCTGCCAGGTTTAAAAGCAGGCAGATCACCAGACTAACAGTTACATCTCACGATTTCAAAACCTCAATTGAATCACAGGACATTAAATACTAATTCCTCCCTCACCCTGTTCTGCGTGTGTGTTGGGGGAGGGTGGGGGGAATTAGTATTTAATGTCCCGTGATTCAATTGACTCCACATCATCAAGTAAACAAAACCCATATAAAAACCAGAAAACCACACATAAACAAACCAAACCATTCCCACAAGCCCCCAAAGACATCCCCAGCAGCCAAACACCTGTGCAAGCACACAGGCCTTAAAAAAAATAATTGGTTAGTTTCAGGGATGCAGGGATGCATTGCCACCAAATCAGACACATCCAGACCAGCATCCCTAGTAGCTTCACCAACAAACTGCCTGTTCAAAAACACAGATCCCTTTTTAAAAAACAGTTTGACCCCTTTCGGGGCTGCATTCCCACCAAAGCAGGCCCCGAGTCCAACCAGCATCATCCCCAGCAGCCACACCTTATCCCCGGCAGCCAAATGCCTGTCCACACAAACTACTTTCCAGCAACAACAGGAAGCAGCAGTGAAACAGCGAAGGGACCATTTTTTAAAAAAAGAGTAGCCATGACCAGTGGAACCACAAATTTACAAAATGGCCTCTCTACTCATGCTGGGAGAGGAGAAGCAGCAATGCCTTCATTGATGCATGGCTGCTGCTTTCCTTCACCCCTCCCAAGCATGAGTAAAGAGGCCATTTTGTCATCATCCAAACACAGAGTGACACCCTCTCCCCCAAATCTTCCCAGTCTGTCTGTCCCCACAACACCCTCCCCCCCAAATCCCCCATCTGTCCCCACAACACCCTCCCCCCAATCCCCCTATTCCCCAGTCTCACACACCCTCCCCACCTTCCATCCCAGGCCTCCAGCCACTGCTTCCTGAGTCCCCCCCCCCCCCCCCTCACTCCCCCTTCAACATTGTCTCCCCAGGCTGGGGGCCTGGGATGGAAGGGGGGGGAGGGTGCGTGAGACTGGGGAATGGGGGGAGGGTGGCCATCCCAGGTCCCCAGCCTCTGCTCCTCGAGTCCCCACCACCGCTCATCCTCCCTTCCCCAGTGCCTCTGCACCCTGCCCCCCCCCCCCAGCGTGTTTATTCACCGTCATCACGCAGGGACTGGCACCAGGCAGTTCACTGCGTTCAGTGGAGGCACTCGGCAGCGAGATGTGTGCATGCTCAACTGACTGAGTCGGTTCAAGCATGTGCATTGCAGCACATCTCGCCGCCGAGCACCTCCACTGAACACCCAGGTGAGGCTTTGCATGGAGCCCATAGGGCTCCATGCAAAGCTGCCACTCAAGAAAATTTCATTTCCCAGCGGCGCGCTTGGACTGAACGCTCAGCTGCCCGGTGCGCGTCCAGTCCAAGTTTGTCCCTTCTGGGACTCTAGACTCTGGAGTCCCAGAAGGAGTCCAGACAGAGGCTAGCGCTCACTGACTGAGCGCTCTGTCTCTGCCGGGTGGCTGAAATTGACATCGGAGCACCGCGCTGCTCTGATTGCAAGCCAAGCTGCAGCAGTCAGAACAGCATGGCGCTTTGATGTTAATTTCAGTCACCCGCAGAGACAGAGCTCTCAGTCAGTGAGCGCTCTGTGTCAGTGGCACTGGGGGGACGGGGGTGGAGCGGGGGCAGGACACTGCCCCAGGCGCCCTCAGGCTAGGGCCGCCACTGGCCCACAGTGTCTGAGTGGCAGCCTGGTCTGCTGGCATGGACGCCTGGAAATCTCCAGAGATGTTGCAGTTTTCATTCATCAACATGACCTCAGATGGGCAGCGGATGCATGGCCACCGGTTACCATGTACCTTTTTGATTTGCCCCACAGGGAGCACTCCAGATTTCTCAGAAGTGCTTCATGAGTGGCCATGAGAGGGTGCTGCACAGCTCACAAGAGCATACATTCCCCCGCACCAACTTCAGAGAGGCGGTCGGATGAGTGGCTAGGGTGGACATGCATGGTAGCATCTTGTTTAAAAACACCCTAAGAATAACTAAGAGGGCAGCAACACCCACAATAAACAGGCAATAATATGGCAATCCTTGGTTGCCTTGTAGAGACATCTGCATTCTGATACTTAAAACATCTCTTCAAAAAGTTGCCAGTTCTTCTTTCATTCAGCTAAGTTATTTACTTGCAACAATTAAAGAGCAGGTTTTTTCTCCAACCTCAGCTTTCTTTACAAATTTCATTTCTGACCTGACCACTGATCCTTGTAGGTGATGATAGTGCCTCTTGGGTAGTGGAGAGAGGGAGTAGTCAAACAAGACATTATTCCACTAAGGGCAGCATTATCTCACTAATTAACATGTGATGCAGTAGCTCATATGCCCAGTGGCTTCCTGATGTTCACCCCAACCTGGGGCGGGCGGGCAACTAGTTAACATGCGATGCATCCTCCCAAAAAGTCCGGGGATGCATAGAGTGTTAGTGTTGCCCAATGCTGCTGCCCAGATTGGGTTAAACAACCTGCCTCCTGTGTGGCTGGGCTGTGCAGCCCTGCTGTGAGCTGGGGACTGTGGATCAGGCCTCGAGGATTGCACTTTCCCCCACCACCTAACAGCTGATCTTGGGGAAGGGGGTCTGGGAGGTGCATGCACCCTCTTCCCTCCCCTGTGATCAGCTATTAGGTGGGGGAGAGAAGCACCCCTGTTCCTCCTAGGCTCCACTCCCCCACACTCTGCTGTGGGCAGGAGCATACACATGTTCCTCTGCCCCCCCCCCCAAGAGCTGCCTAGTGGCAGTGGGCCCAGTCCACTGGAGTCCAGGCATCTAGCCCCATGTGGCTGGCTCCTTGGCCCGCCATGAGGCATAGAGCAGCTAGATATGGCCACAGGTGAGCAGACTGTCTTCGCAGCTCTCCACACTGGCCCCAAAGTGTGGCTGCTGCAATTACCTACCCCAGGATGCGTGGGGGATCAGGCCCTTGAAGCTCATGTGGCTTCACCCAGAGGATTCAAAGGGAGACAAAGGAACTCAGTAGTTCACAGGAGGATCTGAAATTCTTATTTAAACAAAATTCTCGTTAGGCTATTGAGTGCATTCAGTACCTGCAGCTACTATTGCAATCCACATCAGCTGTACATTTTCATCATCACTCAGGCTTTGATTATTCCAATTTTATTGGGAGTTTTGTCCAAGCAAGGAATGAGAATCAGACTCCGAGTATATTCCATAACTCTGAATAGTCTTAATTTAGGAATGACAGTTCCTTTTGGGGTGCTGAGTCCCATTGTCCTTCTTTCAGGGGTCAAAGTCTCTTTCAGGCGAGAAAGACAAAAAGACCAGTATTCAACCCCCAGGTACCTCTTTCCTTGTTGCTTCCCAGGATAAGCACTTGACAGGACAATGGGAGATGGAATGACAAGAAACTAAGTGGAATGATAAGTAGGACAGTATCTGTCCCTCTTTATGCACTCACAATGTCAGGAAGTGTGTGCTCGCATGTATTAATATATGAGAGGCGGAGCTTACTGGGTGAGGGGCAGAGTTTACTGGCCAAGGGGAGGGGCTTGCTACTCTTTTGCCACTGTAAATGTTGGAAAGAATGACATTCTGTGAAGTATTATGTACCTGCATCTTCCAATAATGAACTGGATCCTCCACGGAACAGAACCAAATTAAGCTCAGGACTGGGTCTGTGAGAAAGTGCTATTCTTTCCCTAGATTCTTTCATAAATATAATGGGGATAACAGACTCCTACATCTTTATCTTGAATTACACGTAGGCACAGTTACTTATGCACATTTATACAGACACAGAATCAGATCGTAAGGGAGAGGATCCAAATGGGAATAAATAAGAAATACTTTTTACTAACATAGCCAGCAAACTATAAACCACAGCAGTCACTCCTATCAAAATGCTTCATCTACAAACACATTGGAGCCAGATAAATCATTATCTAGCACCCCAAATGTGCTGCATTTTAATAGACAAACTGGACTCATATTACTCTTCAAGACGTTTACAATCTAATTTTAGGCATTACCCAGAGATTGAGGAAAACCAAACAATTGTGACAGAGAGGAAAAGAGAGTGAGTAGTAAGACAGGGTGTCTTTAGACATAACAAAGATCGGGTGTCAAAACCCCTAAGCACATGTTCAGCCATTATGTGTAAGCACCATAACAATCCCAACACCCGTTTGGCCACCCATTGAACACACAATGTGAACACCATTGCATCACAAGGACAATTCACGTGTTCCAGCTGAACACGTGGCCAACGTTGTGTCTAATGATATTGCGTGGCATGTTAGCAGGTACAACACTCTGTGGGGAATTAGGGAGGAGGGATAGGGCAGTCAGAGCCCTGGGAAAGGGGGGCCACAAGGGAGCACACACCCACTCGCTCGAGCAACAGAAAGCAGCAAGGCTCTGATGGAAAAACAAGCCCTCAGGTTGGAATAGGGCTACCAGGATGGTGAGTCCCCAGCCTATATCATCATTGGGCACGGGGGCAATCACAGGCCTTAAGTGCTGCAACCTGCTCGCAGCCACACGGGAAGAAGGGAAGGGGCTGGGGGCATGAGACACTTGGGGGAAGGGGAGTGTGGAGGTCCCAGGGAGGGGGGTAAGGGAGGATAGGGCTCTTGCTCAGGAAACACACCCAGCACCCATGCTCCCACCGATGCCGCTGGATGACACACTCACCTCAATAACTTCTGTAATCCCAAGCACTCACCCACACCCACACACACACGACTCTCACTCGGTCCAGTCACACACAAAAAGGTTTCCAAGCACGAAGATCAACAGCACACGGCACAATAGGGGCCAGTCTCACGGGCACTCCAGGCTCCGATCACCAGCAATGCATCTGTCCCACCAGCAGCCTTTTATCCTGTTCCCCCAGGGCGTTGCTGGAGCCGCGCAGAGCGGCGCAATGGGGGGGGGGGGCGTGGCTGGGTTCGGCATGGCCTGCATCTTGGCCCCGCCCCCTGGAGTCTCGGCGTGCCGCTAACGCGACTCGCTGCGTGGAGGCGTGGCCTTTGGAGGTTCCCGGGGAGGAAGCTGGTCTGCAGGCCTAGGGTTTGTTGCGGCGGGGGGCATGGGGAGCCCCGTTGCGGGGACTGGTGCGCACGGGGCATGGCGGCTGCAGCCCCCAGCCCCTGGTTTCCTTACACACAGGGAACGAGGCAGCAGTGCTTGTGTGCTGAGATCGGGTGACGAGCAAAACACCGATTTGTCCCAAGATGGGTTGTGTGTCTAAACAGCGCCACATGGTGAACACAGGGCCAAACCGGTTTTCATATCAAGGTCAAAACACACATTCAGAGACCTGTTTTCATTATTTCTAAAGACACCCACAGTTGGGTTATTCAGGATTACAATGTGCAAGACTTGATGGTTGTGCTATATAATTCTTTATCTTTATTCTGCTTCCTCTTTCTCCCTGCCATCCTATTCTTTGACTGACGTGGGTTGGTCTGCAAGCACATCCAAAATAGAAGTTCTGTGCAGTACACGCTCAAACTGACAGGCCATTTGTCTTCTGTCTCATTTTTTTGATGTCCTGTACTCCTTCGTTCAAAATTAGGATGGATTTATATAAAAATGTCAGTATCAGCTGCTTCTGTCATTCTTGCAGCAATCCACTTCAGTGTCATTTTCCAAAGGTGTCCAATCCAGGCTTTGCATGGAGTGGAGAACCACAGGAAAACTGTGTTGGTACTTATTAAGTTGCAAGAAGCCGCGGCCTGTAGCAATCTAGGGTGAAAACAAACATGACACTAACTCTCCACTTTGACATGGCTTTAACATTTCTTACGCCTGTTGCAGGGCTGTATTGATGCCCTAGGCAGCCCTGCAATATGCATAAGAAATTATAAAGCCGTGTTAAAGTGGAGTTAGCGTCATGTCTGTTTTTACCCCTAGAAAACCTTTTACTAACATAGCCCCAATATTCTGAAAGCAGGAAATAAGGAGTGCAAGACTCCAGAAACCGTTCCATCCGTTTTGCACATCTGCTGCTTTTCAAATCAGTGGGAGAATTTCTTTTAAAATGGCTACCTTGTCTTGTACCAGCAAGTTCCCATATCTTTTCAGCTCTCCCTATAAAACATAGTTCTCCTCCCTTGTTCCTCCCCCTCCCAATTTCTTTCCTCCTCTGCTCATGACACAATACACCATGGCTTTCAATGTTTTATATTGTGTAATGTTGCTTTGTATGGTATCTCATCTCCTCCCTCACCTGCTTCTCACATTTGTTTTGTTGTGACTCATCTTGGGTTTGATTGTAAGCTTTAATGGAGTTACTGTGGGATACAGGCATCTGAGTTATTCCTGAAGGCCAATTCTGGAGCTAAAGAGAGAGGATGAGCAGAAAGTGGCTCTCGTTCTGAATATTGCAGACCCACAGGCATTTGATCTTTTTAATAGCTTGCAAATGAATGATGAAGAGCAAACTAGTTTTGAGACTAGCAATACTTACATTTCAGCAATACTGCATTCCCAAGGCAAATTAAACCTTTGAAAGATATCAGTTTCATCTGAGGAAACAGAAGGAGGGAGAAACTTTTGAATCCTTTGTCACTGACTTAAGATTCCTGGGTCAGACTTGAAATTTGCGGGGACTAAGAGACTCCCTCATCAGAGACCAAGTTCTGTAATACATGGGTATTACAGACTCAACATTACAAAAAATGTTTTTAGAAAACCCTGATCTAATTCTGGACAAAGCAATAAGGCCAGGGGCAATTGGTGGGTCTTGAGGTTGGGGGGGGGGGGG
>QEPC01000643.1:2781279-2795375 GCA_003113815.1 Sphenodon punctatus
CCATTGACGGGGTCTCCATTCTCCCTGTCACCCAAGCCCATAGCTTCATCTTCGACTCGCACCTTACCTTCAAACCCTACATTGACTCCATGGCCAAATCCTGCCGCTTTTCCCTCCACAACATTGCTAAGATCTGCCCTTTTGTCTGTCTGTCTCCTCTGCCAGAACTCTCATCCATACCCTAATCATCTCACGCCTCAACGATTGTAACCTCCTCCTTGCTGGCCTACCCCGCTCTTGCCTTTCTTCCCTCATCTCTGTTCAAAACTCTGATGCCAGGATCATCCACCTAGCCCTTTGCTTTGACCATGTGTAGCCACTCCTCTCCTCTGGTTCCCCCTTCCTGAGCGTATTCTGCACAAGTTCCTCGTCTTCACCTACAAAGCCCTTCACAATCTCTCCTCCCTACCTCTCAGCCCTAATCTCCCTCCAAACCCCTGTTCGAGCACTCTGCTCCTCCTCCATTCCCTCCCTCACCCTCCCATGCTCCCCCAACCGCCTTCGTCCCGTCTCCCTCACTGTGCCGCACACATGGAACTCCCTCCCTGCCCACATCTGCCTCGCCCCCTCCCTTCGTACCTTCAAGTCCCTCCTCAAAACCCACCTCTTCTGCTCTGCCCTTCCTAACTCCTGCTAATTATCCCCACCCAGGATATCCACCTGTTATGTGCAAACTCCCATTGTACTGTAACCAAGCCAAGAACATGTACCTGAGTTCTCGCATCCTCATGATTGCTGCATCCCTTGTCTCGCCTTCTGTTCCCCCTTCTCTGTCTCCCCTCCCCCTGTCTTTTAGATTGTAAGCTCTCGGGTAAGGACCGTGTCTATCTTATTCTCTGTAAAGCACCAGGTACATCACTGGCACTATATAAATGCTCATAAAATAATAATAATAATAAAACATAGTCAGAGATTCCCTAAGATCGAATCGCATCTAACCCTAGTTCTCGTAATTATATTTATAGAGCCAGATCAACTCTGACTAAAGCACAAGGCATGCTTTTCTGAGCAGCCAAAACCTTCCTCAGAAACTTTGCCTGAGCCTTTTCTATTATCTCCAATGGTCTAGGATCAAGCCCCCATAGAACAGCTCAATAGAGTAGGATTGGTTCCATCTTGACCTTTGCAACCTTGAGTGCTTCCGCCCAAGGGCGCAGAGCTAGTACTACTGTAGCGACTGAAGCTTGTGACTGATGCAAAGAGAACTGAATATGCAAGGTACCGCAAAAAATGTAACAGTACCAGGCTCCATCAATTAAACTACACCCCTGCCTTTAAATTTTATCATCATCAAAGACTAGTAAGTCTCTTCTTCACTTCCTGGCTTTAATTTTAGGTTGTCTTCACTCCTTTTTTTGCTGGTAACCCACATATCTCACAACAGTCTTTGTTTAGAAGGAACAGTTCCTCTTTGGGTGCTGAATCTCACTGTCCCTCTTTCAGGAGAGAGAAGGACAAAAAGACCAGCATTCAAGCTTCAGGGACCTATTTCCTGGTTGTCCAGGAAAAGCACTTGCAAGGATAATGGGGAGATGATGAAATAAGAAACTGGAGAGAGTCTGTCTCGTTATGCATTTGAAATGTTGGCAGGGTGTACGTGTGTGCATATGAGGGGGTGGAGCTTATTTGTTGGGCAGGGTGAAGCATGGCTTGTGCCTCTTTGTCACCTTGAAATGTTGGTAGGTATGAACAGAAAAATCATAACATAGTAAGATAATCAGTAGGCTTCCATTGTGGACCATATTGGTATCACAGAGAAATTGAAAACTTTACTGTAGGACAAGCATTTCCTTCTACTGAACTCTAATGGAAAGAAAAGAGGGTTTATCCAGGGGATTTGGAAGTGGGGGTGGGATTCTGCATGGGGCATCATGCTGGGGGCGTTGGTGACCACAGTAAGGAGGAAAGTGGAACCCTAGATCAGCCTATTCTCTGCCTCTACTGATATGGCACTCTAGGTAAGCACACAGTCTTCCATACTGAATACCAAATACCATTCCACCTCTGCTGATTCCCAGCATGTACAGCAGGCCATTTTTACAAAACAATGTAAATAAAATAGTGCTGGTTTTTGCCTCAATCCACAAAGTTTCATATATGTGCTTACCTTTAAGCACACGAAAACTTCTGTTGGGACCAGGTTGTGAGCAGAATCAGGGCCATGATAAGTGAAGGCAGGATCAGGGTCACAGTAAAACAGAAGCCAACAAGATCCAGAGTGCAGCAGGCCAAGTTGAGGTTCAAGCTGGCAGTAAAGAGGCTGCTTGCTGACTACAGGAGAGGGGGGAACTTCCATAAGCAAAACAAATGAGAGGGTGATCATGTGAGTCCCGATCGTGGGCATGGTGGTTGTAGCGTTATTTTTCCTTTCCCCCATTAAAATCAGTAACACAATGCAGGGCTCAGGCTACTTGTTGACATTATTGTGGGTGAGGTGAACTTCCATAAGCAAAACTAACAAGAGGGCAATCATGTGAGTCCCCGATTGATGCCGTTTGTAGCGTTGTTTTTCCTTTCTCCCGTTAAAATCAGTAATGCGATGCAGGGCTCAAAATCCAATTGAATCCTGTCTAATTGGAGTCAACAGCATTCTCGTCCAAAGAACTAATTAGGAATGAGTAAACAGAACGGAGTTCGGAAATTCGGTTCGGTTCAGTTCGGTTTGAAATTTGAGTTCGGAAATTCAGTTCGGTTTGAAATTCGAGTTCGGCTCAGAAGTTTGGTTAGGTCAACCAAACAGACCGAGTTCGGTCAAATTCTGAACTTCCGAACCAAGTTTGACCATTCAAAACCAGTTTTTTTGGTGTGTGTTGCCACTAGGGATGGGCGAACAGAATGGAGTTTGGAAATTTGGTTCAGTTTGAAATTCGAGTTCGGTTCGGAAGTTCAGTTTGGTTGACCGAACAGACTGAGTTTGGTCCGAACTCCGAACTTCCGAACCACGTTCGCCCATCCCTAGAATGAATGCCTGAGTGGCTTCCTGGGCAAGGTCAGGACCTCCTGGATATGACCTTTGCTTGGACCTTGACACTGCCAGTGTCTCTTGAGCCAGTGAACCTGGGTCTTAATTGCAGGACCTCTGACAACTTTAGTGGGACTTCTCACAAGAATATTAAGTTCATGCAAAAAATGTGTATTTGGGCCTATTTGGACCACAATTCTCAAACCACCTAGAGTAGTTTCCAGAATAGTGCAGTGGCTTCAGCGAAATTACTCTGAAGTAAGTAGTTTTTGGACTGTGGTTTAATTGTGCAAAACCACTTTTTCCAGCTAATGGGAATTTTGGATCCTGATAGAACCAAATCTACCCGAAAATAGCTGATTTGGTTCTATAAAAAAATTCAGTAGGAATGTCCGAACAGAACATGGTTCGGCTGTTCGGTTCGAAACCCGAGTTCAGGTTCAGTTGTTTGGTTTGGTGGAATTCGGTTTGGCTGAACTTAGCCGGACATCCGAAAATAGCGCTATCGATACCGAAATCAATTGTTTTTTCCTGTATCAGTATCATTTGGCCCTGAAACCACCCCTGGTCTCCACCCCTGGTGCCAGGAAGTCTGCTCCTCAGCTACCTCCCCCTTCCAGACACATTTTTCCCATCCAAAGTCATGTTTTTCCTGTCCCCGAACTCATCCAAACTTTTCCGAACTGTTCGGCTGTTCGAACGTTCGGTTCGGTTGTCCGAACAGGACGAGTTTGGCCCGAACTCCAAACCGCGTTCGCACAGCCCTAAAATTCGGGTCTTTTTCAGTTTTGGAAAGTTCAGATCTTTCACACTGATTTTTTTATTTGGATTTTTTACATTGTGATTTGTTCCCATTGACTTCAATGAGGAAAAATGCAAAAAATTCAAATCCGAATCGAAATCCAAAATTCCTAGAGAACTGAATCCGAAAAATCCAAATCCGAAATTCCTCCTAGAGTCCCATCCCTACAGCTAATGCAAAGTGTGAAGCAAGCCCTCAGAAGTCTTCTAACAAACTCGCCAGCTAAGAAAACCTAAGCACCCCTCATTTACTAACATCTGCCTTTCGACACACACATCTGACTCTGTGCATTCACCATGCAGTTTCCTTTAGTTGCTAAATTATGCATAAAACATTGTCTTCTTGTGAGCAATCACAATCACCCAAATAAAAGGAATGTATATTTGTGACAAAGGTGACAAATAGAAGTCTAATTTATTTTTATAGCCTTTTGCTGTGGTTTCTATTGGTAAACAAACAAATCTTAAATGTCTCTCTTTTGTACTTCTATTTCTTCCTAGATACATTTGAAATTGGTGGTATGGCAACAGGTCAAATAGGCTATCACCAGCATAAAAGGACAGCAATTGTGCCTGGCGCTGAGATTCATTTCCTTATTCTTGGCTATGCCAATCAAAGGAAGGGGGAGATTTTTTAATGCAAGGAGGATGGAAAGGATAACAGATTAATAACAAAAATTATGAACATTAGCTGGAGAATATTATTAAAATAAAATCTTCCAAAGAAGTGTTCAGGGAGTGTAAAGAAAAGAGCAGAACAAAGAAGCAGAGATAGTAAAAAGATAGAAAAAGAGGAACCTTTTAATACCAAAGGTCTCTTAAAATCAAGAAATACTGTACAGTAAAATGCAGCCAAAGTGTTGACGAAAATGAACATTCAAACCAGTTTTAACAAAAGAATGAGAAAGTTGTCTGTAGATACAAGACTAGTTTGAGTTTATTTAAAGTATATAACTACACCTGGAAAAAGTAATCCACCTAACTGAGCTAAGTTTTATCTTTGACCCGAAAACGTAACAGAGGGCACAAATGTATTTCAGAACAAAGACAAAAAGACCGAAGAGATTGACTGCATTTCTGTCATCCTGCTGGGGTCCTTCACCATTGGGAACTGGATGCAGGCAAGTCAAATGAAGTTGAATCCAAACAAGACTGAAGTGATGACGGTTGGTTAGCCCTGTGACCTGGGGGTGATAGGGATGCCTATTATTGAAGGGATCCAGCCTCCTCTTGTCATTCAGGTTTGCAGCCCTGGGGCGCTCCTGGATGCTATGTTGCACCTGGAACATCAGGCTGTGGCAGTGTTCAGGAGTGTTTTGCACCAGTTCTATCTGGTGTGCAGGCTGCAACCTTTTCTATCTGATTGGGATTTGGCCACTGTCATTATCCATGATTTCACGACCTTGAGGCTAGACTACTGCAATGTACAGCAGAGGACGCATGGCCCCACATTCTCCAGACCGACAGCGGTACGTGCAGAGCCCTGGGGGTTGGAGGTAAAGCTGGGCCCTGGGTGTTAGGGACATGGATCCCCACCTCCACCCTCCGAGGCCAGGAGTGGGCCCCAGGGAATAGGGGTGGTGGGACTTAGGGATGGCACTCCCACCTGTTTTTTTTGTGGGGGGGGGGTCTCAGACCCCTGTTTCCTTCCAATTCTTGGTTGGAAGTCAAGGGAAAGAGAAGCAAAACCGAGCCGCGTCTGAAAGTCAGGGATTCGAAACTGAAAGAAAACTGAAACTAAAATTAGGACCTGTGCCCTGCCCTCAGTCTCCAGGAGAATGTAACACCAGTGCTCCAAAATCTGCCAACAGTGTTCCAGGCACAATTCAAAGTGCTAGTTTTGACCTTTTAAACTGTTAATGACTTGGGTCCTACATATCTAAAAGACCGCCTTCCGCCCTTTGTTCTGCCATGTCCCCCTCGGTCAGCTGGGGGCCCCATCTTGCAAGTTCCACCACTGCTCCACGGATTCAGACAACACATGAATGCAGAGAAGTAGTCTTGGTGGCTGCCCCACAGTTTGTAACTCCCTTCTCCTGGAGGTCTGCCAACGTAGGACCTATTTATCTGCCTGGGCTTTTGACATGCAGGGATAGTGTTTGGGAGTGGGAGTAGGGGTTTTAATTGGAATTTTATGTGGTTTATTTGTATTGATCTTTTTGCTTGTAAGTCACTCTGATATAAATTCAAATGTATAAATAAAATAAAAATAAATTTCTGGATACCCAAATAATCAAAGTTCATGAAAAAAATCTTTTTTATGATAGGAAAGAAGACTATGCCTGTCCTCTTAGATTTGGACTCAGCCGTGGTGATTTATAAATTCATGACCCACAGACCTGATTATTTCAATTACCTGTATACTTGAATGAAATTGCTGAGCTTTGCAAAACTACAATTGTTGGAGAACAGGACAGCTCAACTCCACAGTCCACTGACAACAGTGCACTGGGGTGATTTGTTCTTTTTGCTGGCTCTCAATGGAATAGACTTCATCAAACTCAAGGTTTCAGTCCTCATTTTCAAAGCCCTCTGAAGGATTGGCCCAAATTACCTGAGGGACCATCCTTCCCTATGTACTCAAGATCTCCTGTGACAGCTACATTCCACTGTGAAACTTAAAATATAATATTTTTTTTGCCAGACAGAGAGCTTTCTTCAGTGACTGGACTTCAGATATGGAGCTCTCTCCCAGAAGAGACCAAAATGAATTATCTTGTACTTCAGCAGAAACAGGCCAAAATGCAAAAACACTTTTAGATGTGCCTCCAATCTCATGAACTTCAAAATCCACTTTCAGCAACTTTGCACAGGTAGACGTGCCTCCCTGCACTAGATGTTGCCCAGCCGCCATTGGAAACAGTGGTGCTGGTCGGCTCATGCATTCTTTTGAAAAGTGGGCTTGTTGAATCCCGATATCGAGGTTTGACAAGTCCGGTTTCCAAAAGAATGCACAAGCTGCCTGGTGCCACTGTTTTCAATGGTGGTTGGGGCTTTCCTTACTACATCTCTGCATGACTTTGGGGAAGGTCATAAGTCCACTGTTATTGATCAATTCTCCCAGTTGATGGGGGACTTAACTTCTTTCCTGCATGCTCAGATTTCAGACTTAGATCAAACTAATCGTACTTCCTCCCATTCCAAAGCCTGGTATGACCAGGAGTGTCGGGCCCTTAGGATGCAGTTAGTATCACTCTACAAGGAATATAGGAGGACGGGGGCAGGAGTATTGCCCGACCAGTATTTTACAGTTAGGAAGCACTGAGTACAAGAAAATGCTTAGTGCCAAGAAAATTTCCTATTGGGATGGCTATTGGGGCAAAATATTGGCTGCAGTTTCTGCAAAGGACAGTAGGATTTTTGGGAATCTAATAAATAGACACTGCAAGTCTAGGGTTGGTTGATCACTGGTAATAGTCCCGGATGAGCTTTGGGTTTCCCACTTCTGTGGACTTTATGCTGGAGTCCAGGCTCCCCCTGAATCTCTCTCATCGCCCCCGGAACCAATTATAGCCCCTTTCTGGCCCCCGGTTTTGGCCTTGGAAGTAGTGGAGATTGTTAGCTCATTTAAGAAGGGCAAGGCACCGTGTCCGGATCTTGTATCCATAGATCTGATAAAACACACCATCGATTGGTGGGCCCCCAGGTTGGCTGCCCTATTTACATCCATTAATAACACAGGTAGGTTTCCACCAATCTGGAGTAAAGCAGTGGTGGTGCCAATTTTCAAAAAGGGGGACCGGGCCTCCCCAGCCAATTATAGGCCTATCAATCTCTTGTGTACAATCTCTAAGATCTATGGCAAATGACTGCTCTCCAAGCTTTGTGCTTGGATCACCCAAAATGAAATCTTATTTCCCGAACAAGTTGGGTTTCAATGGGGACGCTCCACGGTGGAGCATTGTCTGATCCTCCTGTATCTTATGGAGAAATACAGGGCCAGAAATGGAAGGCTCTATGTGGCATTTCTTGATCTTCGAACAGCCTTTGATTTAGTTAATAGGCCGCTTCTGTGGGAAAGGTTACTCTCCCTGGGTATGGAAGTGCGATTACTCAGTTTACTGCGGTCTCTGCATGATAATACCTCCGTTGCAGTGAAGACGGACCAGGCCGGTCACCTCACTGAGGACATTCCTACCTATAGCGGTGTCAGGCAAGGCTGCATACTCGCCCCCATCCTCTTTATTCTATTCATAAATGAAGTAGTGCCTTTGCTAGCAGTGCCATTCTTTCATCCCCCCAAATTGGCGGGGCACCCAGTTGGTTCCCTGCTTTATGCAGATGATATAGCAATCCTGTCCCAAACTAAGGTTGGTCTAAGGCGACAGCTCCAGTGTTTCTCCGATTTCTGTCTCCAGAGTAAGTTGGTGAAAAATTATGAGAAATCCCATGTTTTAGTTTTCTCATGTTCACGGCAGGTTTCCCAGTGGAGGGTGGGCAGTTATAAAATTAGGCAAGTCAATTCATATCAATACTTGGACCTTCTCTTTCAGGCAGTAGGGACATGGAAAACGCATGCGGAAAATGCATTGGCGGTGGCAAAGGGCACTGCCTTTTCTCTTGCTAGACTTTTTGCAAACTCTGTGAAATGTGCAATTGTCCCCGCAACTAAGGTCCTAAACGCCAAGGTTCGTGCTCAGGTGTTATATGGGGCCGAAGTTTGGATGCCCCTTGTACCCTCATGTGCGGGAAAACTTAATAGCCTCCAGGCGCGTTTCTTCCAAAGGCTCCTTAATATCCCAAAGGTTACCCCCTTTGCAACAATTAGGGCTGAGCTGGGCCAATGTCGCTGGTCTGTGGAAGCCTGGGCCCTTGTTTTAAAGTTTTGGGCCAAGCTTTATATATCACAGGAGAGGGGACTGATTATAAGTTTTGGAAGGAGGACTCTTACAGGAGTATTTGGCAACGGGCAGTAGAGCTCTTTCTTTGCAAATTAGGATTTCCCCCTGTTTTTTGGATGGGTAAAGAACTGGGAACCATATTGATTACAATATTAAGAAGGCTACAGGATCAGAACCAGCAGGAGAAGACAGCCCAAATCAGAGCCACGGAACACATGGCTGGTTACCTCCCCTTTATTAGATTCCCCCCCCCCCCCGGGATGGCGGCATATCTATCTTCAGGCATTCCGCTTAGGGGGAAGTATTTGTTTCTTTGCGCGAGGCTCAATGCCTTGCCTACAGCCTTATCTGAGGGGCATCTGAGGGCTAGACCTTTTGCTGAGCGTCTTTGCCCCTTTGATGGGCAATGTGTGGAGACAGTTTATCACATCTTATTCAACTGTCATTTATATGACTTCATTCGTTCAGAGTTCCTTACCCCCTTCCTTCAGAGGTTTCTGGGGAGAACCAAGTGGAATCTTCAGCTTCTGGCCTTGGCTTATGTGGATCACTCTATTACAAGTGCTGTGGCCCACTATTTGATGCTTGCATTTAATTTACGTAGTTTATTTTTAAACTTTAGGCAGCCCATGAATTTATTATTATTATTATTATTATTAACAAACATTTATATAGCGCCAGCAGTGTACCTGGCACTTTACAAAGTAATAAAATAGACAAGGTCCATGTGGCAAGGATAAGGGTAAACCGATCGTAGGGATAGGAAATAGTGGCTCAGAGTCAGGAGGATAAAGAGTGAGACAGAGCAGAGCGAAAGAGGTGAGTTTTAAGGAGAGATTTGAAGGTATGAAGGGAGGGAGCAAGGCGGATGTGGACAGGAAGGGAGTTCCAGGCATGGGGGGCAGCAAGTGAGAAGGGACGAAGACGCTTAGGGGAGCAGGGAAGGCGTGGAAGGGTGAGAGAAGGGACAGAGGAGGAGCGAAGTGCACGGGCTGGAGTATGGAGGGCGATAAGTGCAGAGAGGTAGCGGGGAGCGAGGTTGTGAAGAGCTTTATAGGTGAAGAGGCTTAATTTGTGGGTACCTGTTTAGAAAATTGTTATGTTATGTGTTTCATTTGTAAATATATAGTAATTCTGAGTGCCATATCTGCTGGACAAGTTTGGCAGTGGATTTACGGTTGTTTGGTGTATAGTTTATACAGTATTGTTTGTGTATTATGTCTTTTTATGGTTTTGGCTTAGGCTACAAATAAATTTATTATTATTATTATTATTATTATGGTAGTCGGGCGACTTCCGGTGCAGGGAGGTACATCTAAACTCTACCCACATGAGATTGCTGAAAGCAGATTTTGAAGTTCACGAGATTGGAGACGCGTCTAAAAGCACCCACACTCATTATAAGAGCTGAAACAAGTATCAACCGACATGAGCAAATGTGCTAACTCCAAACGATCCAACCTGAAACAAATGAAATGGGTACCAAATAGTATCCTACCGATCTTAGTTGAGTTACCTATTATCATGTTTTTGTGGCATTCACTTGTCTCGTTTGGGCATTTCATTTCAGTTTATAATTTGTCCGATTCCAGTTTTTACCCCAGATATTCTCATTTTTACTGGTGGAAATGAATAAAAACAGAAACCAACGAAACCCACTGAAGTACCCAAAACTGAAAAAAAAACCAGTTGCTCAAGCATTATGGGTGCAGCCACACGAGACTCTGTGGGAAGGTTGCCACACCTTGGACAGCCTTAACCCACTCTGGGCAGCTGGGCCACACAATGAAGTGCATCACGTGGCTAGCAGTCACCAAGTGTTCCCTCTTTCCCAGGGCAGGACAAATGGCTGGCTGCTATGCAATGCATCTTTGGAAAAAGTCTGAGGATGCGTTCATGGAGGGGCAACTCATGTGGCCAGGCCACACCTGCCCCGCTGTGGGGCTTTGAGTGGCAGGCTCTGTTGCGTGCAGCCAAGTCATGTCTGGGAGTGGATCTTGCCCAGGCCAGGGGAGGGAGGTGAGGTATGGCTGGGCATCTGCTCATGTGGCTGGCACCCTGCCCCAGCTGTGGCGGGATCTCCAGCAGTGGCCTGGCTGCCCAACAGAGGGAGACATATTTGCCCAGCTCCACATGCTGGCCCTGCAGTGTGGCAACTGTGCTTGTCCACCTCGGGACTGCATGGGGATTGGGCCCCAGCAGCTCATGTGGCTGCCAGTCTGTTAAAAAACCCTTGCCTGTGGATTGTGGTGCAGTGCTCCTGTTCCCCATGATCAACAGAATGGCAGCAAAGAAGAGCACTGATGGACCAATTCACACTCCAACCCCAAACTGGGGCTTGCAATGCAGGAAGGTGGCGGTGAGGGGGTGGGGGTCAGGTCTCTGACCTGTAGCCCACTGCTTAGCTTAGGAAATAGGAGAACTCCCACTGCCCAAACTATAAGCCCTGGAATAATGTCAGTGAGGGTGGGCAGGGGAAGTGGAGTGGGCAGTGGGGGCAAGATGTTTTTTCCAGGGTGGTAAATCACCCCAGGCTGACCTTGTGTTTCTTTTGTTGTTACTTTTCTATTTTACATAATAATCTATTGGTGTTTTTCTACCAGGTATTTTAAAATGTGTAAATATACACCCATGCATAAAACTGTGCTCTTTGGGGTAACAGAAAGCTGGTTGTGTTCAAAGTGAAACACACACCAGGAGGGATGGAATTTCCAGACTTTTAAAAAAACATTCTGAATCCATGATCATTCCAAATTCTTCAGATACAAGAAGATATTACTAGAACAGGGGTTGTGTCTTTGTGGCAGAGGACAGCAATGAGTCGGGGGGGAGGGGGGGATTCTCAGGAGTCTTCATGCAGATTTTCATCTCAAGCCCAATGGGTAAACAGCGAAGAAGGAAAATTGCTCGGGTAAGCCCAACACAATTTCCTAGACAGAAGGGCAACATCTGGCTTTAGTTCGAAAAACAGTACATCCCTTCTCCTCCTTCCCTTATTTTAAAGACCGACTGCTGTAAACTTGATTCTTTAGTGCCTGTGTGGCTTTCAAGACAGAGCCATGGTTTGAACTGTCTCATCAGCTGCAATAAGGAAAGTCCTCTACTAGGCCTTGATCTTGAAGTTTTCCCATGTGTGCAGAGTCCTCTATAACTGAGCAGAGTCCTACTGGATTTGTATCAGGGGCATAGAGGTTTATTCAAGATCAGATCAGTCCTAAAAGCATTTATTAACAAGCAGGAACACACACATGCCTGTGATGCTTTTTAAAAATGAATAAATCCATATTCAGAAAAGCACTTAATGTGTTTTAATCTTATGGAATGTAATGGGACTTAGATTAATAGAATTGTTGGAAGAAACCTCAAGACTTAGGTGGGATTCAGACGTTTAGTTTTTTTTTAAATTAAATCATAATTTGAATGTATCATGCACTTTTGAAGTCCTTATTGCGAATTATTGTGGTCAATATCGCATTAAAGAAATCCGAATGTCAAAGCTACTCAAACCTACCTTTTTGGTGTCCGGGCGGTTTCAATAAATCCGCACTTTGCAGCAGTGTGAAAGCAACTTTGTAGTGGTTTTAACTGGTGCAAAATATTTTCTGCATGTGAATGCAATCGTGCTTCCAAGTGCGCTGTTTTACTCCTGGCCCTACCGGAAGCAGTGAGACCAGCTGGGGCCCCGCACTTGCCTCGCTGGGGGCAGGTTGCAGCCAGCTTCTCCCGCCCAGAAGTTCTTCTGCCTCCCCTCCATGCTTCCCGTCCCCTTCCATCATCTGCCTCTGCCTCCTAGTAGTGCTGCAGCAGTAGCAGCAGCGGGACACCGGCACTCTGATCGGACTGTGAGATAAAGCAGAAGGTTGCTGCCTTGTAAACAACGTTCTTTGAGTTGGTTCCGAACATTCTCACAACTGGGTTGTGCATGTTCAAATAACAGACCACATGATGGTCTCAAGCTCCTCTAGTATAAAAAGCACTCTACCCTTCAGAATGACTGTTCCTTCCAACCCTTTCTAGACATACAAGAAAAAAAATCCATGCGGGCTTGAAGGTTGTGTGTTGTGAGAATGTTCAGAGCCATCTCAAAGAATGTTGTTTACAAGACAGCAACCTTCTGGCTCCCCACAGGCCACTTCCTGTAACTGAACCGCACTGAGCAGCTGGGTAAGCGCGCACTACAAAAAGGTCTGAATGCGTTATTTTGCTGTAGTTAAAACCGGTATGGCATGCATGTGAATGCAACAGGACTTGTTAACAGCGAACTATTGAGAAACGAATTTTTAAAAATCCAGATAATTGCTGCACGTGTGAATTTGCCCTTACACATGTCTTCAAGGTTAAGGTGGTTAAGAACTCTCCCTGAATAGAGATGCTCCTGGCATCTTTATTATAACTTGCAAATATATAATAGAATTAAAGGATTGGCAGGGTCCTCAAGGATTATCTGTTTAACCGTCAGGCCAGCCACTTTTAAAAAAACATTTTTAAAATGGGCATTTGTAAAATATTTTTTAACTGACCATATCAGTTCTAAGCAGGGCATGATATTTTTGGCTAAGTGAAACACTTGAAAATATAGATTTAACATGAAAAAGGCTCTCTGGCTCTTCAATATAGTGGTGTGTAATTACACTACAAAGTGCAGGCAATCAACACACTTCGCACATAAAGAATACACAAAATGTAGAGGATGCAAAAAATAAATAAAATATTTATAGCACAGCAGTTGAAACAACCCTTTAAACGGCTTGATTCCATTTATGATTCGCAATTGCAAAAGTGGGAAACAAAGTCTACTTGTCATATATATTAGTCATATTTTTATAATAAATTCATGGACCAATAAAAGATAAAGATGCACACAAAACAAGCAACATTCATTTGTAAACCTTGCAGAAAAGCGTAGCTCTGCAAACAGGGAAAGTTAGTGATTCCACACCGACCCACTCCAATCCATGTCAAAACAGTCTTTCATTTAATCGCCATGTTGCAAAAAGGTTATTTGTAGACAATCTAATCCATCATTTTGGCTCTGTTCTGCAACAGGAGGAGACAGGCTTTTAAATGTTCTGAGAACTACTCATTGAGTAAAACCAGATGCGATAGTGGCCTGCTTAGGTCCGTTTTGCCCCATGGGCCGCTGTCACGTTTGGTTTATGGCCACCAGATGTTTTATCTATTTATTTATTTATTTATTTACTAGATTTTTACCCCGCCCCGCCTAAAAACAGCTTGGGGTGGCTTACAACAATAAAATAGTACATATAAAATATATCTAAAAACAATTTAAAACATACCATAATACAATTCAAAGTATTAAAACAAGGCCCGGGAACTCAATAAGGCCCCAGAAGCCCCCAGAAGCCATTGCGGCAGGGCTCCACCCCCAGAAGCCCCCAGCCGCCATAGCAGCAGGGCTCATTCATCCCCTGCAGGTGAGCGAGGCTCCACCCCCTGGGAGGGCTCAGCCCAAGCCACAGGCCAAAGCTGCC
>QEPC01000643.1:2795475-2823559 GCA_003113815.1 Sphenodon punctatus
TGAAATGAAACTTAAAGCAATCTAATAATCCTACTCAACGCCTGCTGTTCAGGAACAGTGACTAGCTCAGAAGGTGTTGGGAAGGGGGGAGGCAGATAGTTTCGTTTCTTGCAAGCCTCTCCACCCCTGGTGCCTGGAAGTCTGCTCCTCAGTGACTAGTACTACCCCTCCCCGTCACCTTACAGTGAACCTTTTTTGCCACCCGAACTCACCCGAACGCGATCCGAACTGACCGACCTGTTTGGCCATTTCGCCGTTCGGTGTTCTGTTCTGTTCAGTGTGTTAGCGTTAGCGTTTGCCCGAACAGGCTGAGTTCGGGCCGAACTCTGAACTTCCGAACCGTGTTCGCCTGTCCCTAGTTTTTGACCACTAATAAAATCAAACAGGACAGCCCCTAATGGGAGGTCGCAGTAAAAGGACATGGAAGAGCCAGTCCTGGGAGAGAGGAGCCAGAGCAGGGCTCAGGCTGCTTTTAAACGAGACACATTTGCGCATGATTGTTAAAAAACGCACTTGTTTTAATGCTCGTTTAAACACCTAAACCATTTTAAAATGTGTATTTGCCGTGAACGTGTAAAAGCCCAAACCGTTTTGAATGTGGTTTTTAAATAATGCGCAATTTTAAAAACCAGTTTTGAGCAACTTTGATGATCGGGGGGATGCCCAAACCGGCTTTTAAAAATGCGCATTATTTAAAAACCACATTCAAAATGGTTTGGGCTTTTACACGTTCACGGCAAATACACATTTAAAACGATTTAGGTGTTTAAACGAGCATTAAAACAAGCACATTTTTTAACAATCATGCGCAAATGTGTCTCGTCTAAAAGCGGTCTCAGTGTGGGGAGACTGCAGAGAAGGCAGGAGCGGAGAGAGAGAGAGAGAGAGCGCTCTGCCTTCAAACTGTGAGCAGGAGGGTGCGGGGTAGAAATGTAATGAAATAAATAAATAAATAAAATAAACTGGGAGACCCCAGAGCTGGCTACCTGGGTTCTGGAGGTGTGAGAAACCTCAGAGGGTTATGCCTGAGCTAAGGGCATACCTAGGTTCAGAGGGGGTGTGCCTAACCCAGAGGGACAGTGAGCATAAGTCAGAGGGGATGGTGCCTGGCTTATAAAAGACTGTGTGCATAGAGATTGTGCTGATTAAAAGGACTGTGAGCTGATTCCCGAATCCCGAGACTGAGTGACTATCCCAAGACTTGGTGACCCTGGCTGGGTCAGGTTCCCACCGCACTGCTGACACAGCTGGCGTCAGATCGGAGAACCAACCACATGTCTCCTCAGCCAGGGAGCTGTCTTGACCCCGCCCCCATGCTGCCCCTAGCACCCTGCTGCCCGCCATGACAGGCAACCATGTCAGCCAATTACAGACTGCCATGGCAGCCGACCATGACTGTCCTGATCCAGAACAGGTCACAGTGGTTCAGAACATACGTTCTAACCCACTGTGGCGCACTTTGCCCCGGATTGACCCAGTGGAGGAAGGGGGGTAACAGTTCATGCTAGCCACTGAAACGTCCGGGGCGAACATCTGGGGACCCGAGCACAAACGTGGCAGTGACCTGCAGGCCACAGCAGGACAAAACCGGTCAAAGCGGGTCACTGTCACATTTGTTTTTACCCTTAGCAGAATGACTCTGTGTGTCCACATAGTGTCACCCAAAGCCTATATTCCCATCACAGATCCATATAGCCTTCTCTGCCTAGACCCAAAGTCTAGCTTCCCATCACACTACTGATGCTGATAGATGGCAAATGAAGATATCAACAAACATTATAAGTGTGTCTCCAGTTCCATATGTTTTGGGGAAATTCTGAACCATGATGGAAGGGGAAGGATAAGTGCAAGTTGTGGAGCACTGAGGGATTTAACAAAAGGAGGCACAACTTACTTTAACTAGAACCTCAACAGCAGTCCATGTACAAGATAGTCTGGATAACCTTGCAGAGAGAAATATAGCTTACTCTATAGCAGACGTAGAATTTAGGAGTGGAAGAATATTCCCCTTTTACAACTGGTGTTGCTGCCATTTCAAATTGCAAATAACCAAGCGATTTCTCACAGGTAATGAGTTGCTAGAAATACTAGCAAAGCAAATATACCCATGGTATCTCTAAGTAATTTAGGGTGGCAGGTGTTGAGGTACAAGACTGAGTACAACCAAATTCCATGGTAGCCACAGTAAGCCCAATAAAAATTAAATTCAGGAGGATATCTCAGTCTAACAAATTAGTCTGTTTTAAGCTTATCCATAAAACAAACAGCCACAAAAGCCGCTAACAAGTGTTTGCAAAGCTTGGCACAAAGCCAGATTAAACTGTGGCGGAATATCTTTGACAGCAGTTTGGAGGCAATTAATATGGAAGCAGAGTAACCAGTAAAAGTGTTGTAAACACTCTTGTTGGAACACGCAAAGAAGCCAAAAAATGCTCTTCTATTTGTTTGTTTCTTAAAGCAAACATCCAACTTTAGAAACTAATAGCTGCTCATCAGATGTAGTTTTTTCTAGGGCTGCAACCCGACTAGAAATTTTAGTTGATTAATCGATTAAGCCCTTTTGTTGGTTGATCAATCAATTAAAATTTGCATAAATATACATACATTTGCATAGATTCACCTAATTTGCGTGGACTGGGTAAACCTGCCTTCTGCTGGAACGTGTCCGCTTGAGCTACGGAATCAGAACTATGGACTGTCAGAAGGTCGTGACAGCTAACCAATTAATCAGGGTGGGGGTGGGGTGAATTTTAATCCGTTTTAGACAGATTGATTGACTAATTGGTTCAATCAATCAATTAATGGTTGCAGCGCTACTCTTTTCTATCAAATGGAGAAAAATGTGTTACGTTCTCCAACATATAAACACATAGAATACTCCACATGTGTGGAAAAAAACTTTAACCCAGATGCATTTGAATACACCCTTAACAGAGAAAAAACCCTTAAATCATGGGGAAGGGAAAGTTGCAGATGTCTGCTGGTGTCCTGTAATATGAGTGACCAGTAGAATAGAGTTGACTACTGCTCTTTTTCAATGAATGGATAACTAAAAATAGGAATTAAATAGGTCCAGATAGTTTTGATTTAACATAAATGGTCTGCATGCAAACCATCACCATTTTAGTGTATTTTACACCAACATTTTCATGATCTAATTTAACTTACCTATGAAGTATGGCCTTGGTGTGATAAAACTAGAGTAACAAGTAAATGTCTATAGCATGCAAGTGCCTTAGAAGGATGCATACATAAACAAAGGGATTCTCATCATCAGTGGTCACACCATCCATAATGTATATGAACATACCTCCCGAATGCCCCACGTAACAGGGTGCAGTTCCAGGTGCGAGTCCTCGTAGGACCAGACCCCACCCTGTCCTAATTATTAGGGAATTCAACCCAAAGTCACTCACATGTTGAGAAGTTGCTCGTTACCGTTATACAAATGTCCTTTCAGCAGTACACCATTGTAGCCTCTTACAAAAGTGTATATCATTCTCCACCATCATCACACACTGTCTTTAAACAGGCATATACAGTCTCTGTACATACAGTTAGTCACAATTCTCCACTCTTCAGCCAGGCAGAAACTTCCTGGCTCCCAATAGTCTCTTTCACCTCTATTCTCTGGGCCAGACCCTGCAGTATGGAACCCAGTTCCCTCTTGGCTCAGGCACCTTCTATGAACCGTCCTGGCCCTCAGCGCCTAGGGAAGGCAGAACTCCCAGGAGAGAACCTTCTCTCCTGCGGTCAGGCACAGACTGACCCTCCTCTGGGTTCTGCCTTCCTTTATATCCAAGAGTGGAAGTGGCCAGCCCTTCAAGCTCTCACCACTTAAAGGGCAAGTAGTTTCTCATGCCCAACTCTGCATTCAGTCCCTGTTTTGCACACACCTGCTGGGCTGGCTCTGCCAAGCCCTTCCCAGAACTTTGTCTCCTGGAGCGCAGCCCATCCAGTCCTCAGGCGGGAATTCCTAGCTCTATTAAAGAGGCAGTAGTCCCATCCGGCTGGACTAGGCCACACCCTACTTTGTGGAAAAATCATGTGGTTCCACCTAAAGCAGGTAATGCCTTGCTTTTGGAAGTACTGGCCACCAGGGTCACCACTGCCAAGGTTCCCCTGCATGTGAACTGCTGGGACACCTGCATGTGGCCACCAGTGGGGTGCCTATGTACAGACGCTCCCACCACTGTTGGAGCTGCTTCACTTACCCCACCAGGCATATGCGAGAGTGAGGGGAGGACCATGTAAAGGGGGGTGCACATGTGGGGGGGCTTAATGGCTGAGGGGGTGGGCCTTATGTCCCTCCTTAGCCGTTCTAAATGTTAGGAGGTGTACACTGATACTTCTGTGAGAATAGTACAGCTAATCCATGCATAAACCTTAGAATTTGTGACCATGTGGCAGCAGAATGAAACCTGAAGCCAGGGCTGTGTGGCTTTGGCCTTTGACAGCTCACCTACCCAGGTCCCAGATGCCTGGCTCTATGAGAAGCTGGGGTTGGCAACATGGCCACACACTGAGGCTATGCCACCAGCCCTACCTTTGGCCATATAAGGTCCCAAGAAGAAGCATCAATATGATACTAGTGATGGGAATTTCAGTTTTGGGTAGACCTGAAATTGCCTGAAAATGGCTGTTTCGGATTCATCTGAAATTTCAGATTTTTTTCCAGATTTTCAGCATTTTAGTTCTTTTACATTGATTTTTTTTCGTCGTTGTTGGTTTTTTGCATTGTGCTGATTTCAGATTTTTTTTTTATTTTGGCTTGTTTCTATTGATTTCAATGGTAGAAAAAGATCCAAAACTGAGAAATCCAAAACTGAAATGAGATAAGAACTTCATAAAAAAACCACACACCCCCAAACTGAAATTTCCCCTGGAGTCCCATCCCTAGTAGCTACCCAGTTTGTCTGCAAGACCCAGACCCTGCTCTGTGCTCCTGGATTCCTGTTTTGCATTTTATCCTGCTTCATCACTTGTCTCTTTATCTTTCCTCATCTCCTGAGCCTGCCTACCTGTTTCCCAACTACATGTGTTTCACTGACTGAATTCATGGGCTTTAATCTCTTTGGCCCTTGATAGGACCCTGGCTCCAGACTTGAGTCTCATCTGGTGGGTCCTTGACAGCACCAAAATCAAGGCTAAGGATCATTAACTCGTGAAATTTGTTGCCAGAGAATGTGGTCAAGACCAGTATCATAACTGGGTTTTAAAAGGGATTGGATACGTTCTTGGAGGATAGGTCACTTAGCGGCTATTAGCCAAGCAGATTGGGAGATGCAGCCTCTGACAGGAGCTGGGAGTGAACAGCAGGGAACGGAAAGCCTCATTATGATCTGTTAAGTAGTTTCCGCAAGCAACCGAGATTGGCCACTGTCAGAGACCGGATGCTGGGCTCAATGGATCATTGGTCTGACCCAGTAGGGCTGTTCTTTTTTTATGCTCTTCTCAAATTTGCTCTGGTTCAGAGGGCCAGCTCTGCCACTTAAGTCCTGCGTTTCCAGAAGAGCAGCCATCATAATGATTGTGTAGAAGGGGCTCTGAAGAGGACAGGGCACCTGTGTTGTAGTAGACCACAGGATCTTTTGTCAACCATAGGATCTTTACACAATCCCAGTGGCATCAGGATTCCTCAAAGTGGCACAGAAGTGTTTTTAAACAAGATGTGTCCATGCATGCCCCCTCCCCCCCCACGGTTCATGCATCCAACCGCTAGTTTGAGGTTGGTGCATGTGGAGGCGCGCTCCCATGACCCACAAAGCAGCCACCCTTGGCCATGCATGGAGCACTCCTGAAACATCCGGAGTGTCCTGTGTAGGCCAGGGTGGCTGCCTCTGTGGACGAGGCAGCCATGCTGGGAGCTGCTCGTTTGAAGCTCTCCCCACCCAAACCCCCACCGCTGCCCTATGCATCGACCACGAACCCCCCTCAAGCCTTGTTAGTTTAAAAACACCCAGAGGGGCTAGGACTGCTTTTCCATCTGATTGACCATTGGCAAGGTCATTCAGTTTGAGAACCCGGCCTGAGAGTCAATTGCACCAAAGCCTTGCACCACCCAATGTGGTGCCAGCTTATTACATTGTAAACTCCTATGTCATTTACTGCACACCAACACTCCTTTCCCGAGATCTTTTTTTCTCCTTCAGAACAACAATTTCCCCAACCTTCTTGCTGAGCATCTGTGTTTTGGATTGATTTCCCAGAGACATTTTAAGGCCATTTTCAGACGAGCGCGGCGGCGCCCGCACTTGTTTTTCAAAAGAGCCGGCAGTCCGTTCTACACGTGACGCTGCCGCCGAATACGCGGGCGATGCGCATCCGTTTCCGGCCGCGAACTGACCGGGTCGGCGATCGAGGCCGGTCATACGCAGCCGGAAATGGATGCGCATCACCCACGCAAGCGCATATTTGGNCGAGATCTTTTTTTCTCCTTCAGAACAACAATTTCCCCAACCTTCTTGCTGAGCATCTGTGTTTTGGATTGATTTCCCAGAGACATTTTAAGGCCGTTTTCAGACGAGCGCGGCGGCGCCCGCACTTGTTTTTCAAAAGAGCCGGCAGTCCGTTCTACACGTGACGCTGCCGCCGAATACGCGGGCGATGCGCATCCGTTTCCGGCCGCGAACTGACCGGGTCGGCGATCGAGGCCGGTCATACGCGGCCGGAAATGGATGCGCGTCGGGCCGCACATGCGCGTATTCGGCAGCAGCGTCTCGTGTGGAATGGGCTGCCGGCTTTTTTGAAAACAAGCGAGGGCGCCGCCGCGCTCGTCTAAAAACGGCCTAAGTCTGTGCTTCTTAAATCAAACCTCATTTTATTTCCTGTCCTTGTTTCTAATCTTCCAAGGTCTCTTATTATTTCTATGCCTTCCTGCGAGAAAACAGCAAAAATATCTAATTTCCCTACATGTAAATATTTGCACACAATAATTGAAATCTGCTAAATGGGCATCATGCCTGACGTGTGTGTATATTAAATACCACTTCTTTTGAATCTGTAGTAGCTCAGATTCATTTCTATGTTTCTACAAACTCAACAGAATCCGCAGCAGGATGGTGGGGGGAAGGAAATGTTTTGCTGACTCAGTAGAAATCCAATTGTAAAGAGGTGGGATTGCTATGGCAACAACATATAGTCTCTTAAGGATAAATATATACAACAAAGCAAGCTGAAGGTAGGAAGTTTTACCATGAATCTCATCCAGTACAGAAGTCTGATAGGTTGCATGATTTAAGACATTTTCTTTGACTCATTCTTGAGTGAGCCGTTTTTAAACCAATATTCAGCAAGCTTTTCATCTGACTTCTGGAAAATATTTAGAAGCATATATTAATGCTTCTGAATAGTATTTAGACCCAGATTGTGTGTATGAATTAGCATTTCTTTCTATTTCAAAGGTATTAATATATGTATATACTGTCAGGATTCTCCCCTGCCCCATCAGCCCAGGGTTTTCCATCCATCCACTCACCTTGGGCTGTAGGGCAACAGACTTGCTGCCCTCTCTAGCTCCATCATGGGGCAGCCATGCGAGTCAAAATACGAAGTACAGGACATGCTCAATTCTAAGATTAAATGGCCCAAATCGTATTACCCGATCGACTGGAAATGCTATGGTGTAGAGGAGCCCTGGTTCCTGGGAGCCCACTTCTGCCCTTGCACCCCATGACTCACATGGCTGCCCCATGCTCAAGTCGGAGAGAGCAGCAAGCCTGTTGCCCTTCTGCCTGTTTTTTCCTACGGTGAGTGGAGGGCTGACCCAGGACTGATGGGACTGTACCTAGTATCTGGGGCAGGGGAGAGTTCTGACGTGTGTTATTTAGTACTGGCTAAAGCTGGCACACCACTTTTGCTGCTATGAGATATAGCAAAAGCCAAGGGATGTCTATACAATATGCCATGTTTTTTAAACCATTTTCTTCATTCCTCCTTGTCTCGGTTTATCACACTAATACACCCACCTCCAAAAGTATGCTACATGAATCAGTCTGCAGTCATCAGTATGCTGATGACACTCAGCTCTACCTCTCTTTTTCCCATTGAGCCAGGCCATGCAGTCTCCTTATTTTCCCAGTGCCTGTCAGCTGTGGGGGTTTGGATGAGATTGAGCCATTCGCAGCTGAATCCTGACAAGACGGAGGTGATGTTGGTGGGCGAGGGCTTGGGGGGCCTGGGAGTAGTTGAATCTCCTCTTGTAGGGGGGGGTTCACCCGCCCATGGTCTCACAGGTACGGAGTCTGGGTGTGCTCCTCGATTCACGGCTCAGCCTGGAATCGCAGTTTGTGGCCGTGGCAGGGAGTGTGTTTTGGTAGTTATATCTTGTCCGATGGCTTCGGCCGTATCTCTCACACTCTGACCTCGCCACTCTCATCCATGCCTTCATCACCTCGAGGCTGGATTACTACAACGTGCGCTACGTGGGGCTGCCCGAGAAGCTGGTCTGGAGGTTTCAGCTGGTGCAGAATGCCATGCCCCCTCTCCTTACGGGGGCGGGCCGCGGGGAGCACATGACACCTTTGCTCCCGGATCTGCACTGGCTGCCTATAAAGCACCGGGCTAGGTTCAAAGTGCTGGTTTTGACCTTTAAAGCCCTTCACGGCCTGGGCCCTGCATATTTGCAGGACCGCCTCACTCCCCATGTGCCCTTGAGACCCCTGAGATCGTCTGTGGGAGCCTTTTTGGAGGTTCCCCGGGTGAGATGGGTGACCACCGATGTTAGATCTTTTTTGGTGGCTGCCCCTCAGGATCGCTGTGGCGGCGGCCTGGGGACGCTCGAGGGGCCAGAGGGGGTGGAACGGAGTGCAGCGTGCGGCGGGGGTGGGGCCCCGCCCCATTGCAGGAACTATCAAGCACGCTCGGCACACCTTGCAGGGGGGCATGGCTTACCTGCCACGCGCTGGCTGTGAGAGCGTGAGGGAGGCATAAATAGTGCCGGCGGGGCCTGGCCTCCCCGCCGGTAATTGAGTCCTCGAGAAGCTGGCCCCTGGTGTATTCCTTGACCCCCCTTGCAAAAGATTGAAGTTGGAGAGAGAGAGAGAGAGAGAGTGAGCGATTGAGAGAGTAAGTGAGCCTTGACCTTGGTGCCTGGTGAGAGTGGAGAGAGTGCTTGGTGTATCCTGATTCTCCTGGAGTGCAAAGTGGTGAGTTGTATAAGCCCTTGGTGAATTCCCTTTCCCACCTGTGTATTGTGCCCCCTAGCCTTCCCCTCCTCCCTTGTCCTGTACCCTGTGGAGTGCAAGTCCTTTCCCCTTCCTCCCTACATACCCCAGTCCTTGGATCTGACACCCCCTCCCTTGGACCCTTCCTGCCCTACACCTGTGAGCACTATCCTGGACCCGAGTAATTCCCCGACTGAGCGATTTGTGAATGTACCTTTTCCCTTCCCTTTGGGGCAATTGGCTTGCTCAGTTAGTCCCTATGATGAAAAGGGTTGCCTTCCATTAACGAGGGAAAGCCCACCCTACAACCTGAGGGACACTATTTCCAGAGAGGGCCATATTCGTGAGAGCAAGCCGCCCTATTTCCCTAGGTGTGAAAGGGTTAATGTCCTGGCACAGGGGTTGGGTCCTCCTAAGTTAAACCCCATCACCGCAGAGCCAGTGACAGAGTGTGTGTGTGTGTGTGGGTGGGTGGGGGGGTTGTTTTTCTCCCTGCATATGGGATTTTTAACTTTTAAATTGTTTTTATTGTTTTATTGTTTTAAATTTGTTGTTCTCTGCCCCAAGCTGCCCTGCGGGCAGGAGGGACGCGATAATTTAAAATAAATAAATAAATATCCCCCACCCCCCCTGTCCAATACTTCTAATATAGGGATTGTGAATGCTTTTACTCCTGTGGGCCATTCTGAAAATTAGCACAGGCTTCACAGGCCACATAGGAGCTAGAGTCAGAGGCATTTAAGGATCTACTCAGAATGGGAGGAGAGGGAAGGGTCCTGATCCTGGCTGTATTCCATGGATACATTCTATGGCTTTGACTGCATGCTCTCATCTCTGCTCCCTTCTTCAGAACTCGTTCTTTCAGTGCAGAGCCAGGAACTTGAAAGGAGCCAAATAAAAAACAGCTACAGACCAGATTTGGTGTACAGACCAGAGATTCCTCACCCCTGTTGTCATGCATAATCCTGTTTATATGTAAGGCATATTGGTGAGGTTTTTTTGTCCAATATAAAACATTTGTTGAAACACAAGTGATTTGAAATAGTTTTTTAACTTATCAAAACTTTGTGAGACCTTAGCCGGCAATGTTGGTGGGGATGTAGACAGTGTGCCTAGGGAATGGGGGATTGGGAGGCTGAAGGGAAGGGAAGACGCATCTCCTACTTGGTTTGGGACCAGGGGAGTCCTCTCCTTAATTTCAGACCGGCTTGCATGACTCCCAAGGTGGCTGTGGCTTTGGGTGTTACCAGGGACCTAAAATTAAGGGGAGAATTGTGTCCCAGTGAACTGGGAGCTTCAGAAATGAATAATAGACTGCACTCTGGTTTTTCATTATGCCACCCTTTCTGTAAGGCTCAGGTGGCACACAATCCATAAAAAACAAAATTCAAACAATAAAAATACACATCCCTCCCCTCAAATTCCTTCCCTCCCCCACAGCCCTACCCAGAAACTCATCTAAACCCTATTTATCCCCAGCTGCTGAATGCTCCTTCAGATAAAGGAGTTTTGCACTGCTTACAGAAGATGGCCAGGCTCAGGCCCATGGAAGTGTGTTCCACAAAATGGGGGCAGCAACCGAGAACACCCTCTTGTGCACCCACAGCCCATGGACAAAGGTAACAGATGGAAGCCACATGAGGGCAACCCCAGCTGATAGGTGGTCTTTCAGATATATGGGACCCAGACTGTTTAAAGCTTTAAAGGTCAAAACCAGCACCGTGAATTGTGCCCAGAAAGCTATGGGCAGACACTGCAGACTTTGGAGCACCCGTGTGATGTGCTCCCAGCAACTCATCCCCGAAAGGAGCCGAGCCGCCACATTCTGCACCAGCTGCAGCTTCCGAACAGTCATCAGGGGCAGCCCCACATGGAGCGTATTGCAATAATCTAGCCTCGAGGTGATGAAAGCATGGATGACAGAGGCCAAATGTAAATCAGAAAGAAAAGGCCGCAGTCTCCTCACCAGGTGGACTTGGTAGAAGGTGCTCCTGATCACACCACCACCTGTTAATCCAGGCGCAGCAAGGGATCCAAAAGCACTCCAAGGCTGTGAACCTGGGTGACCAGAGAGGGGCGGAGCCCATCAATTACAGGTGTCCCAATCCCCTCCAAGTCACAAAACTGGCCAACCATCATCACTTCAGTCTTGTCAGGATTCAGCTTCAATTGGCTCACCCTCATCCAGTCCCCAACAGCAGCCAGGCATGAGGTAAGCACCGAGACTGTGGGACCTGGGTCAGATGAAAAAGAGTGGTAGAGCTGAATGTTATCAGCATGCTGATGACACCTCACCCCAAACCTCCAAATGACCTTGGCCAGCGGCTTCAGATACACATTAAACAAGGGGGGGAAGACAGAATAGAACCCTGCAGGAAAGCACAGGGAAGGTCCTGATGAGAAGACAACAATCACCCATCACCATCTGCTGGGACTTCACCAACAGGAAAGAGTGGAACCACGCAAGGGTGGTCTTGTGCACCCCCGCCAGGTTCTGAAGTTGTGTCAACAACACCTCGTGATCATCTGTATCAAAGGTTGCAGAAAAATCTAACAGGATCAACAAAGTAGAATTCCCCTTGTTCATCTCTTGGTGCAGGTCATCAACCAAAGTCACAAGTGCAGTCTCCATGCCATAACCAGGATGAGAACCTGACTGAAATGGGTCCAGGAATCCAACAGCATCGAGATGTGCCTGGAGCTGTCAGGCAACCACCCATTAAAGAACCTTCCCTGAAAGGGAAGGTTAGAGACAGGCTGATAGCTGGTGGGGTATCAGCATCCAGAGATAGTTTCTTAAGCAGGGGCTGGACACCCGCAGTTTTAAGAGTGTCTGACGTCCTCCCCTCTGAAAGGGAGGCATTGACAACCCCAGCAAACAATGGCCGCAATGTCTCTCAGCTGGCTTTCACCAACCAGGATGGGCAAGGATCTAATTCACAACTGGCTGCCCTCATCACCCCAAGCACCTGCCTTGCATCAGTTGATGATACCAATTGAAACTGATCCAGGTAAACAGGACCACACTGAGCTTCCACAACCCCAAACCCTGACTCTGCCATTGAAATGGTAGCACCCAAGTCATGGTGAATATGAGTAATTTTGTCTGCAAAGGAATTAATAAAAATGTCAAGCAGGCAACAGATTACTTCATTTCCTGGCGGAGACAGGCTGGGTTAACCAGGCCTCTCACCACCCAGAACAGCTCCACTGGACGAGACTTTGCAGACGCTATGATAGTGGAGGGATCTTTCTTCAACGTTATCATAGCCACAGCATAGTCCTGGAAAAACAATGTATGCTGCAATCGGTTGACTTTAGCACAAGTCAAGCGCCACCTGAGCTCTAACCACCTACCCTCCCACTTCACCCGCCTCAGGTCCTCCGTAAACCAGGGGGACTTATACTTATGAAGTGGGGTAGCGGATGCCTGGGTGCAACCGTGTCAATGGCAAGGGTCAAGATGTCTTCCACAAGGCAACTAGGTCATCGACAGAGCAGCCGTCAAGGTTAGTGGGTATATCCCTCAGAGAATTCTGAAAACCAATTGAATCCATCAGTTTTTTGGAGGTGGACCAACCTAACTGGTCCACCACTCCAATGAGGGCATAAGAGGGCCAGGATCTGGGCCTTCAGGGGGCAATGATCCAACCACAACAACAGCAAATAGGCAAATGTATTCTTGCTGCTTAGTGTAGCTGCTGTCTAATGACCGTTTCCCCTCTTCAAGTACAGTAAAACACAGAACTGTTTTTCTGTGTTTTTGTTTTTGTTTTGATCTGATACCAGAAGTGGGTACTCTTCCATACTGGCTACCATTATGGATACTTCATAGATACTACAAAGGGGACTGTTCCCCGCACTGCTCTGCCTTTGCCAGTAACCAAATGTTCTCAAAGTTGGACAAGTGATCCAAGCCTCCACCCATAAGAGGGTGGGTTTGGGAGGTTAGAGAGGAGGAGCTGTCCTCCATTTTCTCTACCACCTTAGACAGATATTTCACTGACTTTGGGTGAAAACAAATGAGAGATCAGCTCACATTAGCCTGCGTTAGCCTGGGAGTCACCTGCTCATATGAGCGGGCAGCTGCTACAGGATGTGTGGGCCGGTGGCATTCGACAGTGCAGCCTCGGCAAAGGTCCAGCCACCCAGGCTAAATCAGGCTTACAGTCTCCCTCCCATGTATTTAGGTCCTGCCCAGTCCTGCTGTGAGGTGAGGTCAGAGGATAGGGCCAAGCAGAGCGCCCTCACCCTGGCTGCCAAATACCTGATGGAGGAGCCTGGCGGCACACCCCATATCAGCTGTTTAGTGCATACACCAAAGCCAGGCGAGGGCACGCCTCCAGGCCTCCCATCAGCTGTTTTGTGGCAGCTCTTCCTGGGGGCCTGATTCTGCCACATGGTGGGGGTCCGGCCATCCTGTCCCATATGGACGGCTCAGTGGCCAACTCATACCATGGAGGGACCTGTGACAGCAGCCCCCATGCCTGGTTTACCGGGAGAGCTGCTTTCCCCACCAACCCAAAGTGAGGCAGCTGCAGTGGTCCCCCCGCGGGAGCCTGGGAAGCCGGCTCAGCACCGTCTTGTTTGTTTTCACCCTTTGAGAGGTTTTTATTTTTTGTAAGCCGCCCTGAGCCTTTGGGAAAGGGTGGGATAAAGATGCTAAGAAAGAAAGAAAGAACTCCCTCCTGCTTTCCTATCTTTCTACCTAATGGTGACACTTCCAGCTCAGGTCTTACATACACAACAAAACATGCATTTCAAATGGCGTGAGAAAACACGCCAGGGACATACCAGCAGTGACATACCAGCAGTTAGAAAGGACAATCCCTTTTGGGTGCTGAATCTCCCTGCCCCTCTTTCAGGGGGCCAAAGTCCCTCTTTCAGGAGAGATACATACAAAAGAGCATGATTTAAGTGTAAGAGACCTCTTTCCTGGTTACCTCCCAGGAGAAGCACTTGAGAAGACAATGGGGAGATGAGATGACATTGATGACATGAAAAGACGTTAAGTGGAATGATCAGCAGGAGAGCATCTGTCCTTCTTTATGCACTTGGAATGTCAGGACTGGAGGAGTGTGTATGTGTGTGTGTGTGTAAGCATGTGAGGGGAAGCAGCTCATTTACTGAAGAGTGCAGCTTATTGGCTGAGTGGGCGGGGCTTGTTCCTGTTTGGACACTCAAATATTAGTAAATGAAGTGATCAAATGACGAGCAGTGCCCGAGGGAATGAGCATCCCAGGTGTATTGTCTCTCCTACAAATTGATGAAAGGACATTTCAAACTTCTCTTTATAACGAACAGGGCACATGCTTTTAAAAAAAGCATCCTGTATCAGATTCTGACCATAGAGTTACAAAGAATGCTACTGATATAGAAACCAGTTCAATGCTCACTGACGTCAATGAGGGTCTTTCCACTGATTTGAATTTGAGTCCTTAATGAAAGTCTACCCAGTCAATCTGATTTCTCAGAAAATACAAAGATATGGTATTACTAGCGCTATTGCTTTCTATGTAATACGTTCTGACCATTAGGAGATGAACCAAGACCATCTCCTGGTCACTGTACAACTAAACTGGTTTTACCAGTGTTACTCCAGACTTGCATCTTTGTAACAAAGGCAGAATTAAGTCAATAACTGGGTCAAGAAAAAATGCATTGTGCACTGCACATGTACAGCAAACTTCCTTTCAAACCTTGATCAAAAGCCACATTATTTTCTGGGATCAAACCCAGATAATACCATGATGCGGATGTGGGAGTGCATAGATGAAGTAGTCAAATAAAGAAAGTAAAATAAGACTAGATAGATCATCAGCAAACCTGCCCTTCTGAAAATGCAGCTTCTATTTAAGTCTAGCAATTCACCATTTCTTGAGGCAACTTCAGTTGCAGAGTTTAAGAAACCATAAAATCCTATTGGCTTCTTTACCATATGATGCTATGTGGAAGCTGTTTCAAGTCCTAAACCAGGTTTTAGGGGATCATTTTTAGTTTCACTAAAACTTTTAAACACTTCACATCATAAGTTAACTTAAAAAACAACAACAACAACAACAACAACAATTGGATGACCCATGACTCACTATTTGATTTCAGGAAATATTACTATAAATTATAGCAGGTCTACACAACAGGCTACCACACAGAAGTTAAGCTGTTTATTATTATTTTGTCTAGATCAGCATGCAATTACCCATTTGCAAATGCCTGTTATTAAATTTAATTACACTAACCTTCAAGGTTCCAGTATATTCTTAATAGCATTTTTGGTCCTGGGTATTACCAGTTCAAATTCTGGCCAGTGGGTAGCCCTGGGAAAGTCACTGTTTTCAGTCTCAGTTTCTTGTCTATAAATTGGGGACACGCAACAGGACCAGCCAGTTGTCTGGTTCATGCAAAGCATGTGTGTGGTCTGGGCTCCACTGATCAACTCAGGATAAGGTGTGGATTATATTCTCGCTGCCTACAGGTGATGTTGGTTCTTGATTACCAAGGCTTCAGCTGCCCAGCTGGCCAATAACATTGGGTGAAAACAGACATGATGCTAACCACCCTTTAACCACCGTTGGTGGTTATTTATGCATGTTGCAGGGCTGTATTGGTGCCCTATGCAGCCCTGCAACATGTGTAAATGACCACCAAGGGTTAGTGTCATGTCTGTTTTCACCCTTGGTCTCAGGATCACTGCTGCATCAGTCCACCAACATTCACTAAACTTTGCCGTTGTAACTGCAATGTCATGGGGATCTTATGGTTCCATAGGACAACGCCCTGCAGCATAAGCAGGGGAATTTTGGCAGCCAATCAGAAGAGGGGACTGGGTAAGATTTTTTAAAAAGTAGTCAGTTGGTGGATGTTGTGCCAGAGCTAGGAAAAAGAGGAAAAAGACCACACCCTTTGCACTTTGAAGGTGGGTTTTCTGGCCTGCAAGGCCAGAGAAACATATGGCCAAGTTGAGGCAGCAGGGAGTGCCAGAGGATTTATACCAGTCCCCACAGGAACTGATAAGTGAAGTCTTCAGCTATGGTGATGAGGTGCAGAGAAAATCAAGGGATTGAGACAGCCAGGCACCATGGGGAAGAGCAGCTGGAACAGCCTAGGTAAATGTGAATGGTCTGATGCTGCAATGTTCCTGACACCAAGTTACTGGCCAGCTGAGTGCTTGGTAATTGATAACTGTCAGCTGGAAGCAGCGAGAGTATCACCAGCCTAGAAGGGATACAGCATCTGGGTACAGAACCATAAGGGGATCCCCAAAAGTACTCATGGATGACCCTACAGCCGTTAATCAATGTGTGGATGTAAAACAGCTAAACCTGGCTTAAATTACATTCCAGGCCGCCATAAAGAGAAGCTCAGCCTAATGTAGAAAGGGAGCTATACTAACTCCAGCCTTATTCCAGCGCCTCTGCCTGGTTTAACTGAGCCCAGTGATAAACAAGTCAAAACTCATTTCGACTTGCTTACATGCCCTTGCCCTGTCAGTGTATCTGAGAGTCCGAGATGGTGTAATGCACCCGAGGACATCCATCAGATTTAACATGAGCGCCCAATTGCTAGGTGTCAGGAAACATCGTAGAGGGGAGGGGGCAGAACTGTTGAGGAAGGAATATCTGCTCCAAGCAGACTAATCACAGGCACTGCTAGCAGCAGCTTTTGGGGGCTATGAAATTTGGGGAGGATATTCTGGTGGAGAGGTGATTTATCTTTAAACTTTGGGAGAGCTTGGGGCAGGGGTGTGGCTTGAGCGGAATGACTAGGGGTGTTTTTAAACAAGCAAGGCGGGGTGGGCGCGCTCAGGTGGAGTGCAGGGGAAGGGATTCTAACAGGCAGCTCCCAGCATATTGGCTACCCAGGCAGGCACCTAGCAATCCCCCTGCCACAAGCCATGGGGCAAGGGGAAGCATGCAGGGTTGGCCTTTGAAATGGACATGTCCTGGCATGAGCACTGGGGGACCCAGGCTCCCCAGCACTCCTGGCCCGTTCCTGCGACTTACAAAGGTCGTGTCTCCCACCCACAGTGCCTATGAGCAGTGGACAAGTCTGCTGGTGTGGGTGGCTGCCCCAGTTCATACAAGCAGGGGATGATGGGCCCCCATTGCCACCCAATTATTTGGTTTGCCCCACACGGTTTCTCAGCAGTGCCCTGTGAGTGGCCATGAGTAGGTGTCGTGTGGCTCATGGGAGTGTGCATTCCCCCACACCATCTGGCAGTCAGATGAGTGGTTGCTGAGTGGGCATGGGGTAGCATCTCGCAAAAACACTCTAGGGCAAAACTTCCCTGTGTGAGAGACTTGGGAGTGGGTGGGAAGGTTTGAGGGTTAGCCACAGCCCCTTCATGAGGGGACAGGGATGGGCCTGGAAAGGAGGCAAGGAAAGAGGAGTGCAAGAAATCTTGTTTTATATGTTTTTAAATTTATTTTAGGTTTTAAATATATTATTTATTTATTTTTAAAAATTTTTTTAATTAAGCTCCCCCTAATCTGCTTTTGGGATAGGGTAGAGTATAAATATAAAATAATAATTAATACCCCTTGAGTTTTGAATAAAGTTATGTGAATAGTTTTGAAGAGGAAAAGTTTAAAAATATATTTTTTGTTGATCCGATCGAAAAGTGAATATTTTTCTTTGGGGAAATTTTTGTTTTTGTTCAGACTTTTAAAAATTTAATATCCTATTTTCACACACGGAAGCATAATGAAAAATTGCAATTTTCAGGTCTTGGGAGCAGAAACTTCCAAAAACCCACTCTGAAAGCACTAAGGGTGTTTTTAGATGGATAGGTGCAACCCATTGCCCAGCTGCTCCCAGCCCCACCTGGGTCTGCTTCAGACAGACCCAGCAGGTTCCCCAGGCAGTGGCCCACCCACACAGCATCCTCCCACCAAGGCTGGGGCGAGGAGGCCATGGCCACTGAGTGGCCCAGCTGTGGAGCAGACACTCAGGTGGTGTGGGGGGGGGAGGGATTCTGATGGGCAGCTCACAGCATGGCTACCGCCACTGGCAGCTGCCTCACACTCCCCCTGCTACGGACCCGGGGAGGGGAAGCGCGCCGGACAGGCCTTTGAAATGGCCATGTCCCAGCCATGGGTGGGGAACCAGGCTTCTCGGTGCTTGGGGCGAGCTCCTGTGACTTGCAATGGCTGTGTCCCCCCCCCCCCCCCGCCATGCACAGTGCCTCCGAGGCCCTTTTCACACTGGGACATCCCCCCCTCTCACACATGGGTGGGTGGGTGGCGCCTGTGCAAACACCACAGTGGGTGTGGCGGGGGCGTCTGTGGGAACATCACTGGTGCTGTGTGTGTGCGCGCTTCCATGCTCCACCCACCTCCACCCATCACCCACCCACGGAACAACAGGTGCCAATGTCGGATGCTCTGTGCATGGAGATGAGTGGAGGTGGGTTGTGGTCCGTGGGATGGTTCCGGCTTGTGTGAAACTGAAAGGGGACCTCTCTGGGTGGCCAGGGCTCATACAGGCCGGGGATGCGTGGGTGCCAGTTGCCATGCACTTTTTTGGCTTGCCCCCCACACGGCACTCCGGATTTTTCAGCAGTGCCCCGTGAGTGGCCATGAGTGGGTGCCGCATAGCTCACAGGAGTGCAAATCCTCACGGGATTGCTCAAGCAGAAAGGACAGCATGACTTTTTATCATGACTCACGTGTTTGATCTAGTATTGAAATAAGACTCATCTCTTCTGCAAGAAATGAATTCCCTCACTGTGGTATCATTGCCTCGCTTGGATTATTCATCTAAACAGACGGAATCCTGACAAATGTATTTCTCTTTATCACTACCCATAACCGAGGAAGGAGCTACCTGGTACCCTAGTGCATGTTCATTCTGTAGGAGCCTTATACATAACCACCTTGTACTCCTAACATGACTTTGTAGACAACAACGTTAGAGAGAATGTACCCAGGCACCATGGTGTCTGTTAGCAGTTGTCATGGCTGCCCGGCAGGGAGGGGGGCATGCCACTGCACACAGCACAGGAGCGGGACTGGTCTATGGTGCTCTGGGTGCAGTGGCTAAGGGGGCATTAGATTTTAAAAAAAAATTAAATCCCTAGATCCTTTTCACATGTGCTTCTGTCTAGCCATGTGCTAGACAGCACTCTTATCTTTATCCTTGTGCATTTGGTTTTCTTCCCTAAATGCAGAACTTTTATCTTGGTTGAATTTCATTTTATTAATTTCAGCCCCCACTTCCAATCTATAAAGCTTTTTGGGAATTCTAGTTCTCATTCATGTTCCAAGGTGTTAGCTACAAATTGGTGCTGTGTTCCACTTTTGTCTGCATGTGCACTTCAGGGCCAGACCCAAAGTTCATGCTCTGGTTTTAATCCCAACAACAGTGGTTTGGTCTCCACTGAGCTTTCAGAAGCCCCGTCGCCACGTGGCCCTCCCCGGCACGGGCAGCAGCTCGCGGGGCGGCGGCTTTTGTTCCTCCCCCCACTTGCAGCTAGGAAGGCTAAAGGGGTGGGGCGCAAGGCATAGCAAACTGGCCCAGGCGAAGTCTCGCAAGAGGAGAGATTTCGCGGCCGCCATCTTGAATCCAGGCGTGGGACCCGCCATTCCGCGCCTGGGCAGCATCGTGTGTGCACCCTCCCACCCTCTCTTTATGCACTGTGGGTCGAACTGGTCGTTGAACTTGGGCTCAAGGCCGGGAAGGAATTTTGCCTCCTTGCAAATTGGCACTATGCATGGTGGTGTTTTTTCGCCGTCCTCACAGTGATAAGTTATGATTGGTTTCCGGTGGGAAGGGTAAGTGTTAAAGTTAAGTTTGTCACACCGCAGGAGTCCTGCGAGGTAGTTAGCTTAGAAATAGGGATAGTCTGCTGCCAAGTCATCTCCTTAAGAGGTGGGCTCTGAGTGAAGGCTAGAGCTTGTCCGGCCAGCGTCACTTCAGAGCCAGGACGAGGGGGACAACCCCGGGGGCCTTAGGACAGCGGCGGTCCAGGGCACGGGGGAGCATCTCCTTGCTTCCTTCTTAGGGTCACAGTTGGCAAGGGCCTCCTGATCCAGCTGGGGGTGGCTGGACAGGTGTGACATTGCAGCAGCTATAGTATTAGTTAGCATTGTTGAATGCTGAGGAACTTCAGACCACTTAAGTTTATTATTAGTATTATTAACTGAGTTAATAGTTAAGGTTTGCAGGACTAGAAGGGGCATAGCCCCCTCCTTACCCGACTAAGTTTCAATAAAGTTTTGGTGCGGCCTAGTTTAACCCAACTAATGGTGTCAGTGTCTTCCTTTCGGGGTGTGGGACAACCAGGGATATGCCGATAGAGCACTTTATAGTGCATTGACATTCCAGCTTTAGTGCTTGCTCCTGAATCTCCTTGGAGGCTTAATTGATTATTTTATTTTTTAAAATCATTTTCTGCTCAACACATTTCCCCCTCTCATCCAATCAAAAATAATTAATTTTTTCTATGGACCTTGACTAGAATTTGTTAATGTCAAGATTCCGGAAGACACTCTCCATGCCACAGCAAAACGTGGAAAGTGTAATTTGTTCAAACATTTCAACAACACAAGCTGAATATTTAAGGTCTTTGGAAAATGCTCAAATAAATTACACATTACAAGTATTGTTTAGCTGTGTGGAGATGTGTCTTCTGGGATCTTCCTGACATGGATTAATTTAGCCCTAGCACACAGCAGTGTTTGTGCACCACATCTATCACCTTAGGGATCCTGTTATTATCCGTACACGCTAGGTTTAAAGAAACCAATAAGTATCTTGGAGGCAGGAGAACATTCCACAAATTCAGACTATAAAAAATCCTAATTAGCATCAAGTGAGAATTCTGAATTAGTATCATCTCCAAACAAAAGTTAGAATCAGTTCCACAGAAAAATCTCTCCTGAATATCTCTAAAACTACAATTCTGAAACCATTGACTAATCAGTAGTCACAGTGTCTCTTAGAGGATTACTTGTGAGCAAGAGATTTTAGCATTGTGTAGCCTGAGTGTGTAATCCTTCTCACCCATTAAAGTACATGGGAGTATTGCCACTGACTACAGTGAATACAGGAGGATTGCAGCCCAGGTATTTTGTATGAGTAGATCAATATGCTGAAAGACTGTGGAATGTTTATTGTGAATAATGCACCACACTATTTTACTTATTACTGAGATGAAGAGCTGTATTACAATAGGACAATTTCACACAGTATGATTGATGGTGAAACTTCATTGCATTTTCAAATGGGCAGATCAATAACATAATGTAGAAAATGAGTAGGTTAATTTTATTAAGGAACATAGCATTGTTTAATATGATCATCAAGCATGCAGGCTCAGGATGTGTGGAAAATACAACCCCATTATAAGGTAGTGATCACAGTTGCATTGGGTCACCATGAAGGATTTGCAGTGTATTCTGAATATCAACAGAAGGGATTTCACTGCTTTCTCTTGAGAAAGATAAACAACACAAGTGTATTTCACTGAGCTGCATTCAGATAAAGACAGCCATATTTCATTTTTCATTTGCCCATGACACAAATTTGTTTCGTGATGAAAATTTAGTTTCTTTTCCAAGTCATTCAAGAGTAGGGACGTTTTGATTCTACTATAATTTGTAGTTTAGCAATATCAATATCTGTTCTAATAGAGTCAAAGGAGTCACTGCAGGAACACAAAAAGATTGCATGAGTTACTACAGATGACATTTATTGTAGTGAACTACCTGGTATTTGACTACAAAAAGGAGATAAGAGAACAGAATAAATAATCACAACTGTCCAGGTATTTTCCAGAATTCTTTGCATTGATATCTTCTGGATTTTCTATTTTGTTAGAGTGATTGGGATATTTTCTCTAATCTAACTCAGAATCTAATCTGTTGATCCCAATTGTACCTTTACCCTTCATATTTGCCATCATCTTTCTGATTTTATTTGAGCCACCATATCATTTCACTGTTGTCATTTGCAACCAAGTCAGCTGTATGTTTGCTGGTCTAGTTAAAAACTAGGGATGGGCGAACATGGTTCGGAAGTTCAGAGTTCGGCCCGAACTCGGCCTGTTCGAACGACCGAATTCGAACCTGAATCCAAACACGAACTGACCGAACAGTTTGGTCAGTTTGGTTCGCGTTCGGGTGAGTTCGGGTGGCAAAAAAAGGTTCACTGGAAGGTCGAACGTGACAGGGAGGGGTAGTACTAGTTACTGAGGAGCAGACTTCCAGGCACCAGGGGTGGAGAGGCTTGCAAGAAATGAAACTATCTGCCTCCCCCCTTCCCAACACCTTCTGAGCTAGTCACTGTTCCTGAACAGCAGGCGCTGAGTAGCATTATTAGATTGCTTTAAGTTTCATTTCAGTTTTGTACTGAAATGAAACTTAAACCTTAAACTGAAACCTTGTGTTTGTGATTTCCCCCACATCCCATATATATATATAGATAGATTAGATTAGATAGGTTAGGGACAGTAGACAGTTGTAGGAGTTAGCTTAGTGATAGAGATAGCGTTAGTGATTTAGTTTTAGTATTTGTAGGAGTAGGCCTGTGTACTTATTAGACAATCCATTTAGTTCATAGCATTTAGAATAGTTAATAGCAGTTAGGTTTAGTGTAGATAGATAGATATAATATTAGATAAAATAAATAAATTAAGAAACCCCATATAAAAACATATAAAAAACAAAAAAAAAACATATAAAAGTTTAATAAAACCAAATAAAAAACCAAAAAAACATATAAAAAACAACAAAAACACCCATAACAAAACATTTTCCTAATGGCCGAACCCGAACCGAATGGCCGAACCAAATGGCCAAACCCGAACCCGGCGAACTAACCGAACTGCCAAACTGAATGCAGCCGAACCGAACGCAGCCGAACCAAACGGCCGAACCCGAACTGCGATCTGTTCGCCCATCCCTATTAAAAACGGAGCTCTTTTTGTAAATAATTCACACTGCACCTGCTTGGATCAAATTTTTGCCCTTTGATATAAATGTTCCTCCTTGTATTGTTCTGTGTGAGAGGTGAATGGGCATGTTTATATAGCTAGGCCTTGAACCTTTCTGATTATTCCCCTTCCCCAGTCTTACTGTTGCAATCTTTGGGTAATTTCAGACATGACGGGCCCAGAGGCCCGCCACGCTGAACCATGCACTGGGATCCGTTTCAGATCCCGGTCAGGAATCCGGCTGGCCGTTAGATGTGCCGGTCTGATTCTCACAGGGGATCAGGGAGGGGGAGGGGCTGCGTGGGGAGGGGGTGGGACTGTGTGGTGCGATGTGCAGCTTCATGGCCCCACCCCCTCATGCTCCCCTGACCGACCACCCTTGGGGTGACAGGTAGGCACAACAACCAACAGGGCCGCTGTGCCCGATCCTGTCCCACAGTCGGGGCCACGATCCGGGCCAGACTGAAGGTCCCAGATTGTGGCCAATCCAACCACAGTACTGGGGCCCAATCCTGGGCCCGCTCTTACCACGGTTCTGGACCTCTGGGTGTGGAGGAGGGCCTGTCGGGCCGCCCTAGACACCTGCTGGGTTCTGAGGCGGGCCAGGGAGCGCTTGCGCCCGTGGTGGGCTCTCCGAGCTCTGGCAGCGCTCCTGGCCATACACACATGCAGCCTGGTGGCCAGGTGCACCTCTGTGGTCTGGATGCACAGGAGGTCTGTGTGAGAGCGGTACCACTCGGTGCACACAACTAGGTGCATCCCGCAGGCGCCTAACTGGCCCAGCTCCCAGTTTTCGAGAGAGTGCGGGGTATAAATAAAAATGCTATGATATGCTATGGTGACCGGTGCCCCGGGTGGGTTGGGGCCGCACCTGTTGTAGGTTGGGACCTGTGTTGCCCTGCCCCCCGGTCGCACCCAGTCAACCGGGCTCGGGGTCCCTGGTTGCCCTAGCTGGCCCCCAGACCGGCAGGCCCGGCTCCTGCAGGGCGAGCAGGACAGGGAGGCCGCAGGCGGCCCAATGCATGCACATGCCTTCCCTGAAAGGGGCATGGTGCATGGTCCTGCCTTCGGGCGGACGTGCAGGCAGCAGTTGCATTTTTGCTGTCATCACCCCCCACCTCCCGGTGTTGGCTGCCTGTTGTCCTCAGGGCCCTGAGTAGTGTGTAGGCAGTTTTGTCTGTGTGCTCTGTTCCAGCAGCTGTGCCGGGTCTGCACCCCATGCCTCGCTCTGTAGCCATACAATGTTGCAGCCTGTGCCCTTATCGTTGGGCCTTGGAGCTCCCCTGCTTCCCTTCCCGTCCCTCCGGGATTGTGGGGCCCTCCTTTCCTTGCACTTCGTATCCGCCACTTGCTGGACCATGGCTGGTCGCTCTTCCCCAGGGCTCCCGGGCTGCAGCGCGCCCAGGGCCCCCCATAGCTGGACCTTCCATGAGACCATGGCCCTGTGTGACCTGTGGCATTCCCCGGCCATGCAATTGCTTTTGAGCTGCCCTGACAGCCTTATAGGTGCCTACGAGAATATGAGCTCTGGGCTGCGGTACTATAGCTATGTGGTAAGCACCCGCTACTGCATGCTGAGATGCTAGGCCTGTGTCCCTTTCCTGACAGGCGTATCCCAGAGATCAGGTGCTCGCATGTGGGGTGGTCAGCGGCGGAGACCATGTCCGCGCTCTCTCTGTGCAGCCTGGCTGCCTACATGGCCTGTCTGGTGGAGGGGGGCCCTGCCTTGGCTGTGTCCTTCTTTGGCTGTGTTCACGGGGCCCGAGGTTACCAGCGGTCCCACAGGGTGATCTATCACCGCCTGTTGGAGCTGGGTCACCTTCCGTGGCCCTCACCTGCTGACTATGGCTTGTTGGAGCCCTCTGAAAGGGAGGTGGTGATGGTGGCGTTGGCTGGTGTGTGGTCCCAATTCGATGTGCAGGTGGGGATAACTGCTCAGGATTCCTTCGAGGCATACTATCTGGTCGCCCATCACATGTCTGTGCTGGGGTACGGTCGGGGCATACTTCCGTGGCCCCACTTCGTGCACCTGGCGGACCACCCGGTCCCGGGCCCCTTTGTGGCCCCCTGCAGCTGGCTGTGAGGCTCCCCTTTTCTTCCAGGCCCTGGATGCTGGCCCAGCTGTGGCCTCTCGGCTCTGCCTCACTGCCACAAGTCGCTGCCTGCTCCCTCCAATTGTTCCTGGCTTGGTACTGTGCTGGCTGGTGCCTGGGGTCCTGCTGCTCCTGCCTGTGCCTCTGTGCCCCCTCTGCAGGCCCCCCTGTCCACCTCTGCAACTGGTGTTCCCCTCCATGGCTGTCATCTCCTTTGGCTGTTTCCTGAATGCTGAGGTGGCTCTCGGCGCCCCGGGTGCTACTGTCCTTCCTGGTCTGGCCTCGATCCCTCTTGTGCCCGTTCCCCCCCTTGGGTGCTTCTGTGACTGATGGGTTCTGGGGCCCCCGTACTGCACCTCCTGGTGTCCTCCGGGGGGGGGGCAGACTTGTGGAAGGGCTGGTCCGCTCGTTGGCTTCGGCTCACCTCCATCCCATTCATCACACCCTGGCTGGTGCATGGGCTCCCTGTCTGCCTCCTGGACTGTTCCTGGGCCGCTCCCTGGGCCGTGTGGCCTCCCCCTGTGCCTGTATGTTGCCCCTGCGGGGTCCCCCCGTTCTGGGAGTGGCAGTATGGCTATGGGGGTGCCCCTGCAGGCTGTGCTGTTTTGGGGGTCTGGTTGCCATTCCCCATGTCCTGCCCTGACCCCTGTTCTTGTTCCCCCCTCCCCCTGTTCCCAGTCCATTTTCCCCCTTGTGCCCATTGTGCCGTGTGTGTTGTCTGGCCCACTGTGTCCCCCCTTCCCTTCCTTTCCTGTGCGGATGTGTGTGCACCCAGGCATGTGTCTGTGCTGTGTGTTCCACTGTGACCTTGCTCGTATTCCCTGTGCTCGTTGTGTGTGCTGCCTTGGCGGCTCTTCTATCTCTTCCCCCTCCCTTCCCATGTCCCTTGTGTGGATGTTCCCTGTAGTTGCTTTGGCTTTGTTTGCCCTCTGCCGGCCATGTCTGCGTCCTGCCCCTCCCCGGAGCCTTGGTTCCGGTCCTGTCACATCTGTTTGGGGCCTTTCTTGGCCATGGGGGGTGGTTAGACGGGTCGCCACCGCTGGGAATCCACTGTGGTGATTCGGGCTCCTGTAACATTTGAAATCACCAATCCTCTACAGGAATATCAGCTGGGTTGGTGTGGTTCCAAATTGCTCTAACGCAGAACAGTTGCTTAATGTCCCAGTTTAGTCTTTAAACTCATTTCCATTCCCTCCTTGAATTTTTTTTGTCTTTCTCTGCACAAAGGGAAGGGACTAGGGCCCTAAGTATGTCATTGAAAAAGTTAGCTAAGCCATTCTTTGGCACAGTTAGTTTGTACTTTTGCTGCTTTCCTACTATTTTTAGCTTAACGATTGTCCTGCATCCCCATGAACTTCTTTTGCAAACATGAAAGATACTGTCAGCTTTAAAAGAGAGGCAAAAATATGATGACCATCATTAAAAACAAAAAACCTGAATGGATAATTTATAATGTTAGGATGCAGTCTTTGAATAAATATAACCTTCTCCGAATAAGGACAGTGGGAAACTGAAGTGCATTATCCAATTTTGTGCCAGTGCCAAAGAGTAGATGCAATCTGATATGATCCTTCCATAAAAGAATTCTTTATATCAGCTTCAGATAATCTTGCTTGGCAACACAGGGCTCCATAAAGAATAATATACTGCATTTTACCCAGGCTTTGCTTCATTATGCATATAAGATTGGCTCCTTCTAATCCCATCACAAACTCTGTCTCTTATCATGCAAATCACAGGCCTTTGGTAACTTAAAAATCCCAGCTGATTTTTGAATAGTAGTTTTGATTCATCCCTCTGGAACTAGAAGAGATCAATCAGAGACCAATGAACTTTAGATATTAATTTATGACAAATGCTCCATGTTCCAGTGTGCTCTTTCCATCAAATGTTTTGTAACAATTTATGTAAAACATAGGCTGTGCAATAATATAAATTGTTTTTCAATGTAAACATTTTCTGGAAAATATTGTGAGTAACTAACTTAGGTTGGTGATATCTAAGTGCTAACCTTACAAATTAGAAAAAGAATATGTAGGTGTCTTTGCTAGGGATGGGCAAATGCGGTTTGGAAGTTCGGAGTTCGGCCTGAACCCATCCTGTTCCGACGACCGAACCCGAATCCGAACACGAACTGACTGAACCGAACTCAGATCCGAACGTCGAAATGACCGAACAGTTTGTTCAGTTTGGATCGTGTTCAGGTGAGTTCGGGTGGCTAAAACATGGTGTAGTGTCAGGTCACTGGCCAAAGGTGGCAGGGAGGGGGAGTCAGCTAACTCAACTGAGGAGCAGACTTCCTGGCACCAGGGGTGGAGAGGCTTGGAGTAGCAGCCAGGCTGCCCAATAGGGATGGGCGAACAGACCGCAATTCGTGTTCGGCCGTTCATGTTCGGCCGTTCGTGTTCGGCTGTTCGGTTCGGATTTGGCCGTTCGGCCAAAAAAATAACACGAGCCGGAAATCGCGCCAGAAACCGGAAATTCGAATGCGTGCTGAGTTGTGTGGTGAGTGAGTGGCTGCTCGGCTTGACTCAGTGGCTGCTTGGTTTGTGTGTTTTGGCTGTGTTTGACTGTTTGTGACTTTGTTGGATTGGCTGTGCTGTGTGTTTGGGTGGTTTGGTTCGTGTGTGTTGTGGGTGAGAGAGTGGTCCTTGTTTAAAAAAAAAAAAAGAAAAAAAGGAAAAATAAAGAAGGCTCAGGCAACTGTGGTGCTGATCCCCCGGCTGGGGGCCAACTTGCCAGTGCCACTCGAGGAGGAGGAGGAGGTGGTAGCGGTCAAGGTGGCTGCCCCGGCAGCTACTACACCTCCCGTGGCACTGGTGGCTTACTCCTTGGATGAGGAGGAAGCGGCGGGCTCTGGAGCTGCTGCCAGGTTTGTAATTTTTTTTTTTACT
>QEPC01000643.1:2828510-2843532 GCA_003113815.1 Sphenodon punctatus
CCCCCAGGGATCGGGTCATACTTACCGGCGGCTGCGGGGACGCCGCGGCCGCTGGTGCTGGGGGGTGGGCTCTGAGTCTTTTTTTAAACAAAAATCCAGGCTGGGCAGGGTGGGTGGGGGGTGTCCCCCCTTCCACCCGCGCAGCCTGGGAGGGGGAGGGGGGAGGAATTAATTGTATACTATTTATTTCATTGATTTCAATGGGGACACAGTGCCCCATTGAACTCAATGAAATAAAACCGGTACCGGTATACCGGATTTAAACCGGGAATCCGGTTCTTTGAGAACCGGTAACCGGTAAATCCGGTAGCCGGTAATGGGCCCGGGGTCCCACCTCTAGTCTTTACACAGGTGCCTCATCTGGAGTCCTACATGAAGACCTCGATGACCGACCTTCCGTGGGCACAGATGAAAACACAAAGAGTCCAAGGAATGACCCCCCACTCTGCATTTGCAATAAGTCTCGTTGGAATGTGGGCTCAATAGACTAATTGTTGGGGTTCTGGGTGGGGAGGTCTTGTTCAGAGTTCAGCTTTTTTGTAAGGATATCTGGGTTTCATAAGGGGTAAATTAACTGGGAAAAGGATACCATAAAAGTTAATTTAAATTTGTTGCCTTATGAAAACGGTTTTGGGTCCCCTAAACTGAGCACAGTTGGGTAACTGGTAGTTTAAAGGTTTATTTCAACTAAATGGCTTATGGAATCACACTACAAAAGTTAATTTAAACTTGTTGGCTTATGGAAAAAGCTGTGGGTTTCCCAAGCTGTGCACAGTTGGGTAACTGATATTATAAAGGTTTATTTAAACTAGATGGCTTATGGAATTACACTACAAAAGTTAATTTAAACTGGTTGGTTTATGGAGAAAATTTTGGGTCTTCTAGGAGGGTCTTATCAAATAACCTTGGGTCTCCCAAGCTGTGGATACTTGATATTATAAAGGTTCATTTAAACCAGATGGCTTTTGGAATTATACCACAAAGGTTATCTTAAACTAGTTGGCTTATGGATATAGCTCTGGGTCTCCTAATCTGTGCTCGGTTACTGTAAAGGTTTTATTTAAATTAGATGGCTTATGGAGTTATAATACAAAAGTTAATTTAAATTTGTTGGCTTATGGAAAAAACTTTGGGTCTCCCAAGCTGTGCACAGTTGGGTAACTGATATTATAAAGGTTTATTTAAATTAGATGGCTTATGGAATTACACTACAAAAGTTAATTTAAACTTGTTGGCTTATGGAAATAACGTTGGGTCTTCTAGGCTGAGCACAGCTGGGTAACGGACATTATAAAGGCTTACTTAAACTAGAGGGCTTTTGGTAGTATACTGTAAAAGTTAATTTAAATTTGTGGGCTTATGGAATTATCTTGGGTCTCCTAAGATGGGCACAGTTGGGTAATTGGTATCATAAAGGTTAATTTAAAATATATGGCTTATGGACCTAGAGTATAAAAATTAATAGGGGCTATATAGGTTGAAAACCGGCTGAGTAGCAGATATAGTCAAAGGTTAAGTTAAATTGTATGGCTTATGGAAACAGGTCGGGGATACACAAGATGAAAACCAGATGGGTTAAGTATACTATAGAAGTTAACTTTGGATTAGAGGGTTTACCCCTGGTTAAAAAGGTGGTTCCAAAAAACAAAAAAACAAAAAAACCCAAGGGGAACTTGAGTTGGGTAATGTTGTAAAGGTTATAACTATTCCAGGTTCTGCCAGCAGATGGCACAATCAGTTAATATTACAAATTGGGGAGAAAGGAAGGTGATACAGGGCAAACTGACTATCTCAAAAAATTGCGATATACAAAGCAATCTTACTTCTCCAGGGCTAATAAGACTGATAAAACTTTGGCCTGGATGGTCAAAAAAAGGAGAGAGAAGAATAACATCTCCCACATTAGGGACAAATCTGGCAATGTGAATCTGACAGACAAAGACATGAGAGACAGATTTATTCAATTCTATACAGAGCTATACCAATCCACCAATCCATCGGCAGAGTCCATAGATATTTTTTTAAGTCAACTTAAAATGCCCCAGTTGACAAGGACACAAAGGGAATATTTAAACTCCCCCATAACACAAGAGGATATAAAGGCCACAATTAAAGAGCTCCCTAACAACAAAGTCACGGGTCCGGATGGATTTCCATTTGAATTCTATAAAATCTACAGCAATGAAATTATCCCAGGGCTGGAGCAGGTTTTTTGGTTCTCTATAACTGGGGACAGTTTGGCCCCCTCTATGAGGCCAACATTGCGTTGTGTCATAAAAGTGGTAAGAGCAAGGAGAAGTGCTCGGGGTATAGACCCATTTCCCTATTGAATTCGGACTCAAATTTGTTTACCAAAATCCTAGCCAACAGGTTATAGATCTGTATAAAAGACTTAATCTCCCTGGACCAAACAGGCTTCATATATGATAGGATGGGCATAGATAATATTAGAAAAGTAGTAAATGTGATGTTTAAAACCCAGGAGGATAAGGCCCCAGCTGCAGTGATTTCTTTAGATGCGGATAAGGCGTTTGATCGTCTCAAATATTCATTTTTGATCAAGACAATGGAAAGGATGGGCTTTCAGGGCAATTTCTTTAAATGGGTGAAACTTATACAAAAATCCCCTGCCTTCAGAATTATTGTCAATGGAGCTCTCACTGATAGTTTCTTATTGAAGAGAGGCACAAGGCAGGGATGCCCACTCTCGCCCCTGCTTTTTAACATTGGACTAGAGCCGTTGGCTCTGGCCATAAAGCAAAACACTAGAATCCAAGGGGTGGAGGTGGGTGCACAGCAGTGGAAAATTTTGCTTTATGCACATGACACGATGCTATTCCTGACAAATTTGGAGCGGTCAATCCCGGAGACAGTGGCCTTGCTGGAGCGGTTTGGTACCGTATCTTAAAGTAAATATTTCTAAGTCACAAGTGTTCCTATTGAATGACCAGAAAATGACAAAGGGGGAGAGGGACCGAGTCACTCCATTCCAAGGGAATAACTCGACACTGAAATATCTGGGAAACACTCTTCCAAAGAACATCTCAAATCTATATAAAAGTAACTATGTGCCACTGTTAGAGAAGATCACTGACCTAAGATTCTCTTGGAGGGAAGTGTGCTGCTCCTGGATGGACAAGCTAAACCTAATTAAAATGATGCTGTTCCCCAAGCTATTATATATGTTAATAGCCCTGCCAATACAAATTCCAGAAGACTTTTTCAACAAATTGAATAAAATTATAAATAACATAATTTGGGGGAAAAAACCAATCCCCGAGTCAGACATTCAATAATGCTGACCCCGACGGAGTCAGGGGGCTTAAATCTGCCCCATTTGAAATACTATTACTGGGCGTCAATTCTGAGGGGATTAAAACCGTGGTATGAAGAGAGAAGGGAATCCCTATGGGCAGATCTAGAAACACAATTTATATTTCCAAACACCTTCAGGAATTTATTGACAGAGGACCCTCACAAGTGTGAGCTAAAGACGAGGGGTCTGCAACACCCTTTTATAGGTACTGCTTTGAGAATCTGGAAAAGATGTCAAAATAAATTAGATATTTGTCAAGGCAAATTCCCACATAAACGGATCATATGTGAGGCCCTATCCCTAAACAAGAAGGAAAAAGAGGCGTTTGAGTGGTGGAGAAAAAAGGGAATATGGCAGGTCTGACATTTTTTTGTTGGAGAGGACATATTAACGAAAGACGCATTACAAACAAAATGCCAAGAGCCGGTAGATGGTTGGTTATACCTAAAAATACATAGTTATCTGTCACACCCAGCGAATAAAGCACAATTCACGAGGGCCCCCACACTCTGGAGACAGAGCTCTTTAATTTCGCTCCACAGCGTAAAGTGATTTCCTGACTATATCGGGTCATCCGCAGTATATTCCACTATCCGGATGCAGGATACATAGACAAGTGGGCAGATGACCTAGAACTAGTCTTTACGAAGGAGATGATGGCAGAAGTCTGGTTGCATACACAGAAATACACCAAATCCCTTATCATAAGAGAACCCCAAATTAAACTAGTTTTCAGATTTTACTTGACTCCGCTCTCCATACATAAAGCAAATAGGGGATATAGTGAACTATGTTGGTGGGGTTGCGGTCAGGTGGGCTCTTATATCCATCACTGGTGGGACTGTGACGTTATCAAGGGATTCTGGAAGGCAGTTTGGAGTAAGGTGGAGGTAAACACTCACCTGCAGCTACCATTCACACCGCAGATTGCTCTGCTAGGACTGTGGCCCAAAGAACTGGGTAACAGCTCCAATACCCCTGCATGTAAGGCAATGTTTTTAGCAGCTATTCATTGTATTGTATGCAAATGGAAAGTACCTGAAGGCCCGTCCATTATGGACTGGATTAGTAGACTTTGGTTCACACTATCTATGGACAGGATTGCTGCAGGACTACAAGAGAAGCTTGAGGACTTCTATACCACTTGGCTGCCAAGCTGGAATTTGATCACAGGTCATATTGAAATAGAAAAGGCAGAACTTTCTATAAACCTGTAGTCGATATAGGAAAGCTTCACTCTGAGATTGCCCGCATGGAGTTTAATGCAGAATGTATTAGTGTTTTTATTTTCCTTTTAGTTTAAATTGCTTTGGCGGTTTTGTTTGTATTCTTCTTTTCTTAAAAAATCAATAAATATATATATTTTTAAAAAAGATGGTTTGCTTTGCTTGACCTGTCTGTGTTTGCATGATGCACTGCTACTTCCCCCACCTCTCTCAAGCATGTGCAGAGGCTTGTGTGTGCCCACTGACCATGGCTACTCTTGTTTAAAATGGTCCCATTGCTGATTTCCACCCAACCCTAATTGTCTGCTTTCTAATTTTTTGAGGGGGGAACTGGGAAGGGAAAATTGGGTGGAGGAATTTCTTCAAAACCCTCCCCCCAATCTTGTACTTTCTGCATAGGAAACTTCAGGAAGTGCTTGCTTTTAACACCTGGAGCATTTTTCTCACCATTCTGTAGTTTTAAAGTCTTTTAAGGGGCTTTAAAGCATTTCCAGCTTTTGAAGAGATGTGTAGGTTTTCATAAGTATGTGCTGCTGGGGCCCAATTTTTCTGTTCGCCCATCCCTAGTTTGCAGTATTTGGTAAGACCAACACAGTGGCCCAACTGGATGAAGGTTACCTTGTGAGCATTAGAAAGCACAATGAGGAAGTTGACAACAACTAGTACATTCTTTCCAAAATAATTGATTACATTTGGTTCTGTGGTGCTTTTGAGTTGGCACTGTGTGGCCATGATGAGACTGAGGACTCCTTGAACCCAGGAGTGTTTAGAGCCTTGGATGATCTGATTGGCAGCATCGATTCTGTGATGGAGAAGCATTTGAAAACTGTTACAGTTTTCAAAGGCACTTCTAAAATGAACTCCTAGACGGCATGCTCACAGTGGCCAGGATTTCATTATCAAGGAGTTGAAGAGCACTGAATATGTGGCTCTTCAGGATGATGATACAACAGATGTCAACTCACTGCCAGTCAGTACTGATTTATCAGTACATTGATGGCAGAGGCTCAGCTGTAGAGCATTTTTTTTTAGTTTTACTCAGTTGCAAGACTCTTGTGAAGAAACCACTGCCACAGCATTGCTTCAGCAGTTGAATACTGTTTCCCCACAGGACGATGATAAACAGAAAGTGATTTCTCAGAGCTATGATGGTGTGAGCGTGATGTGTCGGCAGCATGGGGTGGGGGTCCAAAAGAGGATACAGGACATATACCCAAATGCTCATTATAGACACTGCTATGAAATCTGATAATGAAACAAGCTGTGTCCCAAATAAAGAAGGTTAAAGTATTTTTTGCAGATTTGGGTGGATTAACATCCAACACTTTTTAACACTTTTTTTTTATCATCTCCAAATAGGACAGAGGTTCTGGATATGATAGTAAAGAGAAGGCTCCCCAGAGCACCTGCCACACACTGGAACATAAACTACATTTACTGTCCTAATGTTAATGAGCACTGAGAGGATCTGGTAGAGTGTTTCAACCACATAAGAAGTGGTAATTTTGATGCCAGTGCAACTTGTGAGGCATGGGGATTTGCTAGGAAGTTGGAAGAGGATAGGGGATTCCTTTACTTCCTGTTTTTATTCCATAAAATAATGTCTCATGTTAACGTGCTTTATGATCAACTGCAAAAGAGAGAGATCGGCTCTGTAGGTGTTCAGACATTTACTACAGAGTTTGTCAGGAGCATCAACAGACTAAGAGACTCAATAAAGGATCTGTGTTCCAAATTGCCAGAGCAGTCCCAGCTCCCAAGAGGTAGTAGTATAGACAGCCTGGATGAAATCGCAGTTGAGGTTTGTGATATTATAATTTCACATGCGAAGGAACGATTTGCATTCACAAAGCACCTAGTGAGCGCAACATTATTACAGGGTGCTCTTTTTGCAGCACACAACCAATGCTTTCCAACGTGAGCATTGAATGAAACCGTGGATGCCTACCCTATGCTACACAAAGACAGACTGAGGAAGGAGCTTTCTGTCTTGTATGAGAAGAAAGACGTATATGGTATGAAGGATGCCTGAGAGCTACTTCACACATTGCTGGACAAAAATCTGCAGGACAGCTTTGCTGAAACTTTGAATCTGGTGAGACTTGTCATCACAACACCAATGACAACAGTGGAATCTGAATGGTCTTTCTCAGCTCTACAGAGAATAAAAACTTTCTTGCCGAACACAATCACAGCAGAAAGACTGAACGCATTGGCAATGTTGTCAATAGGAAAAACGTTGATCCAGCGAATACCCAACTTCAACCACAGGACAATCGAACTGTTCACATGTCTCAAAGACTGCTGGGTGCCTTTTCTGTACAAGCGATAGGCCTATGTGAGTGTTTATATATGGAGTGCATGGGAAACCCTTTGAGGTGCTTGGCTGGTGAGGCAAAGGAGCTGGGAGGAGGAGAGTTTGTTGTTTGAGGTCTTGGCTAGTTTGTGTGTGGGTGTCTTTGGTTGTGGTTTAGGTTGTGTTTGAGGGAGGGTGTGACTGTGTTTGGTTAATGCTGTGCATTTGGTTAATAAACCCTTGCCTTGAGTTCAAGAGCTGTATTCAGTGTGGTTTTTTAATTGATTGCATATTATTATTAAGCATTTATATAGCGCCAGCAGTGTACCTGGCTAGTGCTTTACAGTTGTTGTTGGGAGACAGGTCCCTGGACCAGTGGGCTTACAATCTAAGAAGGACAAGGATGAGGGGAGCACAGGGAAAAACACACCCATTCCTAAAGATTTTTTTTTTTACACATGTGGAACAGAGGCTGTAAACTTTCATATTAACTTGATGGAGACAGGGTTTGTGGACGGCACAGCTGAGAGGGGGGAGCTGGCGGAACCTGAGGTGAAGGCAGGGGCTTTAAAAGACCACAGGCACCGGCAGTGGAGTGTGGAGACACGGCTTGTGGATGGTGCAGTCGATTTGAGAGCGCATGGCAAGCAAGTGATTGGCAGCAGCCGAGAGGGCGGAGCCGGCGGGACCTGAGGTGAAGGCGGGGGCTTTAAAAGACCACAGCCACCAGAGGTGGTGCTGAAGGAGCGCGCCCAGGCTGTGCGCCTAAGGGCTGTGCACGCAAGGGTGCACCCTTAGGTGCCGGCAGGAGTCAAGGGGGTGGAATTAGATTTCTTCCCGATTAACAGTACTTTGTTGAGCCTTCTTTTTCCATCAGTGTTGCGTATGCTGGCTACAACCCGAAGAGACCAGCTGGGGGATTTAGTGTGAACTCCCCCACTGAAACAAAGAAAGTTGAATAAGTTTTTTCGTCCATCTGAATCACAGACTCTCGGCTGGGGGCCATGCCCCACCAGACTCCAGGCATTAGTATTTCCAATAGATTTGCCCCCGTTTACCCTGATAACTTTGATGAACAGGAGGGGAGGGGAGCTGCATTACAGCGGGAGGGAGGGGGATCTTGTAAGCGACGGTTGACTGAGGAAGAGGGGCTTAGCTTGTTGGCAAGTCCCATTTCCCCTTTTAAGTTTGGTGACCCCTCTTTTGTTTTCGGATTGGATGATAAAACTAAGGGTAACTGGGTTCAGATTTTAGCTGATCAAACTATGTTGATAGGGAAAACTTTGCAACATATTTTTGCATAGCTGTGTATTCTAACCCGCATTGTGGAAGAAAATAACATAAGTATAAAAACTGGATTAAATCAAGCTGTGGGAATTGGAAGCCGTGAGCAGGGGCAGGAAAATAATTCTATAGTGAAACAGCCCAGTCTGAGTAGAAAGACTTCTGTCCCCCAGGATTCTCTGTACACTGGGGATACTCATTGTGGGACTGTAGTATCTCCTCCTGTCCCAGTGACAGTTGGGGATTTTAGTTATTGCTCCTCTGCCATAGTGATCACAGCACTCCCCCTTCCTTCGGGCTTTCTGCCCCAATGGACTTCCCTATTTGGTGGCACGCCATATACGATCTCTTCTTGCAATTCCTTGCTACCCAAGAGATATCAAAGAAATTAGGATTCTGCAGAGGGGCCAAGATCTTTTTAAAGGAGTAATTTCATTCCAGAGAAGCCATTTGGTGGAATGCCTATTCAGGGCTAGTCAAATTTTGGCTGAAAACAGGATTTGTGTTGCTAAAGTGTATGTTCATAGCAAACTTCTACCAATTTGTGACACCAAATCTAAAGACCTGGACCGACTTCCTTCTTCGGTGCCCCAAGAGGGGGAAATAAATATCCCAATTATAGAACCTGGGCCATTGCCTATGCAACAGCAGCCTCTCCCTTTAGATAAAAATCATAAGAAGCAGATTGGAGTTATGGAGGAAATGGCCAGTGAAAATCTATTATTATTAGATATGGAAACCGATATGGAGGTCCAACTTGTAAGGAACACGAATACTTCTAGTGTTCCTAGGAGGATGCTTTTTGAGGGAGTCGAGGATATGAGAAAGCAAACAAGCAAAAACGTATTGGCCAGGGGAGTAGGGGCTGGTTTAGAGGGAAATGATAGATTTGAGGGGAGCGTATTGAGACCTCTCAAGGAAAATTGCCCCCTGGAAGTAGATGTGACAATCATCCAACCTTCCTCGGGCTCTGCCGAGGATTTCCGTAGTATAGAAGGGGATCAGGGGGATGCCCGGGTTTATATAGCAAATCCAGGGACAAGCTGTCCATTAAGGACTAGTAGTAACTGGACAAGTTATCGTGCTTTGGGAGCCACAGAATTGGGCACTGTGGAGCCACGTTATGGCCCTCTATCGGAAGATGTTAAGATTGTGGCCAGGAAAGAAATGTCCCCCACTCTACAATGTGAGGGAGGGCTTGAGGAGGTAGACCCTGGTTTGGGTCCAGATTCTGATGCTTGCGATGCTACACTACCCCTCCCTAGGGGTCCTCAGTCCTTGAAGAATGAGGGGAGGGTGAATGGAGTGAGGCCCGATTCGGGAGATTCTGTAGTTCAATCACTTTCCAACTGCTTGCCCCTGGTGCGGGATACAAGTAGCAATATGGAAACTGCAGACAAATCTAAGCTGGACTGACTCCTTAACAACAATCAGGCCAGTTCTGTAAATTTCATCAGCTGGAATGTGGCTGGATGGAAGGCTAGGATGCGGGACCCCGATTGTTGGCATTTGCTAAGGAAGTTCGATGTCCTACTACAGGAAACTTGGTCCTTGGACGTGCCCTTCCTACTAGGCTATGAGTTTTTTTGGCAGGCAGCCACTAAGGCTGCTGTCAAGGGCAGACCTAGTGGGGGTATAGCATGTTTGGTGAACACTGCCCTGAAAATCGAGATAGTTCCCCTTCTGAATATAACCAGCTATGCGTGCAGCTGTCTCTTGAAGTTCCCAGATTCCCTGTTGATGATTGTATGAGTATATATCCCTCTGACAAATGTGTTGCACTATCAGGAAAGTATCTGAACTGAAGTAATGTCATTTCTTGAGATGATCCAGAAAAGGTACCCAGAGGCTGGCATGGTAGTGGCAGGAGATTTTAATGTCTGTATGGGAGCCCGGGTGCAGGATTTAAATAAGTATGGGCAAATTTGGCAGGAGGCTAACCCCTCACAGCTTTTGGCAAGGTGCTCAAAGGACTCTGGTTTAAATAGGAATGGAGTCCTTTTTTCCAAATTATTGATGGAATTGGATTTTTATGTGTTAAATGGACGTAGGTGGGGTGATTATCCAGGTGAATTTACCTACATTTCTGGAAGAAGTAGCAGTGTTATAGATTATACTGCAGTCTCTGCAGGTATTCTTCCTTTAGTAGGGAATTTTCAGGTGGGCCCATGGTCAACTAATGACTTATGTTAAATCCTGGCCAATCCTATATGCAGATTGATACTACAACTGACTTGAGTCAGGGGATAGTCAGGATGAAATGGGAGGAAGATCTATTGGAGGCCCCTTCCCCAAAAGATTGCCTGCACTCATACCAGGGGCTGATGGATTGGCTCCACCCTATGCTCTCGACTAATAGTAGAGATAGACCACAGAGAGTGGGCACTTTAGATACTGTATCCCCCTGGTTTGATAAAGATTGCCGCAAGGAACTATCTAGGCTGCGTCAGTTATATCGATGCTATAGGGCGACCAATGTCAATAGCTTCAGGGAAGAGCTGGCGGATAGAAGGCATATATAGAGAGATCTTCTTAGGACTAAAAGAGATCTTCATTACAGGCAGATGTGGGAACAAATTGACAGGGCTGCTGGGGACCCAAATACCCAGAGGTTTTTGAAATTAGTTAGAAGAATTAGTAAGGATTTTAATCTCAGGTGTGCCCAGGTTCCACCGGAGGAGTGGGAGGCACATTTTGCAGCCCTCTATGCATCCCTAGTGAGGAGGGAAAGACTTTGGTTTTGCAGCCACCGATGCCCCAATGGGAGCCAGTTACACCTGGAGAAATTGAGGATTTGATTGCATCCATAAACACTGGTAAGACCCCTGGGTCTGACTTCCTCTCAGTTGAATTCCTGAAGAGCAGAGTAGATTGGTGGGCAGCTTTGTTTACAGGAATAAATGCTTTGGGCATTATTCCGGCCGAATGGGGTGAGGCTGTTGTGGTTCCTATTTTAAAGAAGGACGCCTGCAATGACCCCAAGAATTTTAGACCTATAAGCCTACTTAGCATTGTTGGTAAACTCTATGCGAAGTTTTTGCTCCTTAAACTAAAGAGTTGGCTGGAGTCCCAGGCCATTATGGTAAATGAACAAATTAGGTTTAGAGAGAAGGTAGATTTACAATGGATCATTGTTTTCTCCTCTCTTCTTTGATTCAGAAGTTTGCTAGGTCAGGAAAAGTGCTGTATGTGGTGTTTGTTGACCTTCGAGCCATCTTTGACCTGGTTCCTCGGGAACGTCTCTGGGCCAAGCTTTTGGCTCTTAATATTGATAGGAGATTTCTACATTTGATAATTGGCTTACATACCAATACATATATTCGAGTTAGGTTAAATCATGCGGGGGTTCTGTCTAATAAAATCAAGACTTAAAGGGGGGTTAAGCAGGGCTGCATTCTGGCTCCTACTCTTTATAACTTGTATCTAAATGACCTGAGTAAGGATCTCCCCCCATGAGAAGTGTCACCCTCCTATGGTTAGTGGGACCCATGTTTCTTGTTTGTTGTATGCTGATGACACGGTGCTCCTTTCACATACAGATCGGCCTGAGGCGATCCTTGGGGTTTTTTGGTAAATATTGCCATGTTAATGCTGTAGAGATTAACTATGCTAAAACTAAAATAGTTGTTTTTTCATGTAGAAAGTTGGGTCATAGGTGGTTTATCGAGGGGGAGGAAATAGAACAAGTCAGGGCCTATAAATATATTGGGCTCTTCTTCCAAGGCACTGGGGGCTGGGCCATGCAACATTTGGCTGCCACAGAAAGGGCCAAGAAGTTAAATAAAGCCCTTCTATCTTTTTTTCATTCTAGGGGCAGTAGGCAATCAAAGTATTTGTGCACAAATGTGTGCCACAAATTCTGTATGGTGCTCACTTCTGGGCTCTTAAGAGCCTTGAGAAACTCAAGAGAAACTTAAGAGCCTTGAGAAATTGCAGTCAGGCTTTTTGCGGGCCATGCTCACTGCCCCCTCCTGGGATTAGCAGTGTGGCCATCTATATGGAATGTGGTTTGATCCTCCAGGAGAGGATTTGGAAGGGAGACTTAAATTATTGGTTAAGGTTATTTTTTGACCTGGCAGCCCCCTTATCCCAGTTGGTGGTTTCTGATAAGGGGTCCAGTAGCTGGTTAATGGCTGTGGTAACAAAGCTAAATCATCTTGGTTTTTCACCTGAGGCCCTTGCCCCCCTTGGTTATAAAGCTGCTAAGAATTTGGTGATCCAGAGGCTTTCTGATATTGGACACCAGGAACGATGGGCGGCAGGGAAGGAATGCAGGTGTCTGGGCCTGTACAGTCTATTTGCCAGTCCGGATGATTCTCCTAAGGCATATTTGGACTGTGGACTCTACGGATGGGTGAACAGATCACGGTTCGGGTTCGGCTGTTCGGTTCGGTCCGGTTCGCTCGTTCACTTTGGCCATTAGGTCCGTTCACCGCGTTCGGGTTTGGCCATTCGGTACGGTTGTGTTCGGTTTGGTTTGGGCGTTCGGAAAAAAGGATCTCTGTGCAAGAAATGATGGCCCCAGACCCATGACGGTGGGTCCTGGGGCTAGAGTGGCAGCTTCTGGATTATGGCCACAGCCCTCCCTGCCTGTAACTTGGCCCCAGAACCCTGACGGCGGGTCCTGGGGCTGGAGTGGCTGTTTCTTGATGCGGTGGAATGACATTACCTCTGTGCGAGGAATGACGGGCCCCAGAACCCATGGTACAGACAGCATGGGCGTCATTGGCAGCAGCAGCAGACACTGGTTGCCAGGGTACAGAACCCTTGGCACAGACAGCATATAGGCCTGGCCTGGGGGCCATTGGCACCAGCAGACATTGGTTACTAGGGTACAGAACCCTTGCCACAGATGGCATATAGGCCTGGCCTGGGGGCCATTGGCACCAGCAGATATTGGTTGCCAGGGTACAGAACCCTTGCCACAGATGGCATATAGGCCTGGCCTGGGGGCCATTGGTACTAGCACCAACAGACATTGGTTGCCAGGGTACAGAACCCTTGCACAGACAGCATATAGGCCTGACCTGGGGGCCATTGGCACCAGCAGACATTGGTTGCCAGGGTACAGAACCCTTGGCAGAGATGGCATATAGGTCTGGCCTGGGGGCCATTGCCACCAGAAGACAGTGGGTTGCTAGGGTACAGCACCCTTTGCACAGAAATCATATAGGCCTGGGGTCCATTGGCACTAGCAGCAGCAAACATTGGTTGCCGGGGCAGGCAGTCAGGTGGCGTGGCATGAGCGGCAGTCAGGCAGACAGAGGTAGGGTTCGAGCTTTGCAACCTGGGCAGGTGGGCAGGCAGGCAGCATGGCATGAGAGGCAGTAGTGCAGGTGGGCGTGGGCAGACTTTGAGCTAGGCAACCTGGGTGGGTAGACAGACACCTCGGCATGGGAGGTAGGAAGGCGGACTGAGGCATGCTGAGCTTGGCGGCAAGCTGGGCGGTTAGACAGGAAGCGTGGCATGGGAGGCAGTAGGGCAGGCAGGCTGCGACATTGGCAGCAGGGCACTCAGATAGGCTAGCAAAGACTGTGCAGCGCGAGAGAGTGAGAGAAAGTCAGCATCACATAGGTGGGCCGAAATCTTGTAGCCATAGGCTGGCTGGCAGGCTTGCAGTTTGTTTCCCAATGCCACCCTGCATCATGAGGTCAGTCAGATAAGGCGGCCGAGGCCATCTAGTACGTGAGAGAGTGAGAGAGAGAGGGAAAGAGAGAGAGGCAGGGCGGGTGACTGACATTGGGGGGGGGAGGGACAGCACCTCAGCAGCATAGGAGCAGTAGCCCTAGCCCAGATTGAAGAGGAGGAGGAGGAGCCCCGGCCCGATTGCCCCTGGCATGGGATGGCGTGTGCTACTGCACCATCACTCCTTGTCCAGGGGCAGCTCATGGAATCCCAGCAGCGGAAGGTTGACCTTTAGGAACAACAACTGCTCCACCAACTTGGCTGCCAGTCTCAGGCGGTGCGGGGAGCAAATGTCCCTCACCACAGAGAACACCCGCTCGCTGGGGACACTGGTTGGTGGGCAGGACAATAATCCCCTGGCCACTTTGGACAGGGCCGGTCACACGTCAGTCTTGCCGGCCCTCGTCCCTCGTCCAGGTAGGTCTCCACTGCTGCTGAGGTGCCGTCATGCTCCCTCTCGTAGCTGTCCCTGGACACCACCGGCCCCACTGCCCTCAGCTATGCTGTCTGCCCTTTTGTGCTGGGCACCATGCTCCCCCAGAGTGATCTGTGCAGAGAAGGAGCTGCTGGCAGTAGGGGTGCTGCTGTTGCTGATGATCCTGCTGCTGCTTCTACCGCTAGGCCTGGAGGCAGGGATAGATCCCGCTGACTGAAAGGTGAGGCTGCTCCCACCATCCCCAGGGGCATCCTGCTGCTGCTGCTGCTGCGCACTGTCAAGAGCCCGCTCTGCCTTCCGGACTCTCCCCACAAGATCATCCTTCCAGAGGCCATAGAGGGATGACTTGCGTGCCACGCTGCCCTTGACCCTGGGGTCCAGCATTATTCCCAAAACATATTCCCCCTGCAGCAGGAGCTCGTCAAACCTTGCCTTCAGGCCTGTCTTGACCTTCTGCACCAGCCCAACAGCCTCAACACCCAGCTTCTTGCCCCGAGGGCCGCAATCCTGCCTCTGCAGAATCTCCTCAAGACTCTGGTGGAGACTCTGGACCAGAGGGGTCACCTGGCTGATTGTTGCCATGGAGGAGCTGATGGTCTCCGTCACTTCCAGGAACGGTCGCAGAATGAAGACCATCTGGGAGAGGATCACCCATTCTGCCCCATTGAAGCCTGGAGGAGCCCCGCTGTCTGTGTCCAATTGCACCTGATGCAAGGTGGCTTTCTGCTCCACAAGCCGCTCAAGCATCAGGAAGGTGGAATTCCACCTGGTGGAGACAT
>QEPC01000643.1:2845089-2867552 GCA_003113815.1 Sphenodon punctatus
TATTCTAAAACCTATTGAACTAAATGGAATATCCTAATAATTAACTACAAAGGCCTTGTCCTACAAACACACTGTCTATCTATCTCTATAACTAAGCTAACTACTATGTATATCTATCAAGTATCTATCTAATAACTATCTATCTATCTATACAATATTACACAGGGGGAAACACAAAGAACACAGGGAGGGGTACAAAACTGAAATGAAAATCAATCTAATAATAATCCTACTCTAAATAATAAATCCAAAACTTAAAACAGGGGAAGGGAATCAGGGATGGAATAATAGGGAGAGGGAAAGGATTCAATGGAGGGGGGAGGGAGGAAGGAAGATTGAACACAGGGAACACAGGAAGGGGTAAAAACAAAAAAATAACACCTAAATCTATCTAATATAATCTAAATAAATGATAATATGGAGGTAAATGGGTTGGATGGGTGAAATCAGAGGGGGATGGCAATGGATTAGGAATAGGAAGGAACAAAAACTGCTGGGAGAGAGGGAGTCTTCTGAACGCTTGCTGTTCAGGAACTGTGACTAGCTAGAAGGTGTTGAGAAGAGGGAAGGCAATCAGTTTTGTTTCTTGCTGCGCCTGCCTCACTGCAAGCCCATTGGCTCCGTGCAGCCTAGCCTGTGGCCAATCGCAGACTGTGAAGTCAGTGGTCAGAGGTGAAAAGGGATGGTGATTGGGCAGGCTGGCTGCTACCTCCAAGCCTTTCCACCCCTGGTGCCTGGAAGTCTGCTCCTCAGCTGACTCCCCCTCCCTATCACATTTTGCCTTCCAGTGACATGTTTTTGGCACCTGAACTCACCTGAACGCAATCAGAACTGACCAAACTATTCAGTCATTTCGACGTTCGGATCTGGTTTGGTCAGTTTGTGTTCAGATTCGGGTTCGGTAGTCCGAACAGGCCGAATTTGGGCCGAACTCCGAACTTCCGAACATCATTCGCTCATCCCTAGTGGACTCCGTACATTAAATGGGAGACTCTTTCTTCTAGCTAGACTGAATTGTTTTCCTTCTGCTGTGACTGAGCGTAGGTATCAGGGGACTCCACTGGCTGAGCGACTCTGCAAATGTAATCTGCACCATGTCAATACAGCATATACTGCTGGACTGCCCTTTGCATGCCATTGTACGGCAGAGATTACTTAGTACTGAACTTGCTAACTTCCCTGGACGGCCGGAGGAATTTTACATGAAGGTTCTATATAGAGATCGCTCTAAGGAAGTCACTAAGAAAGTGGCATTGTTTTTATTCTATGTGTATACCAGCAAACTTGATTAAAGTCTGCCTCCTTCAGTACATATAGTTTTGGTTTTGTTAAACTGATGAATCTATTTTATTGGTATTTAAAAAAAACCACAACATTTATTTTGACTTCCCCTTTGTGGTGGATTGGTTTATAGTTTGTATGATTATGTGTATTTTTATGGTTTTGTGGAACATTGGAAATGGCTGTGCTACATTCTTATCTGTAATGATCTTTTTTGTAAATGATTGTGGTATATTTTTATTTTGTAATGACTTTATTTGCAATGACCTTCCAGTCACGCGAAAATTAAATATTACATATTAACGTGAAAATTTGGGTTGGCTAGGCTCCAACTACCGTTAGCTCACCCCTCCCACTTCTGGCCCCACCCTGTGCCCCACCAGCCTTGGAACCCATCACTGTTTTGGTCGACCATCTGCACTGGGTGTTGGATCTAAGTCGTCTGATTTTTTTAGATCTGTCAGCGGCTTTTGACATGGTTGACCATGAGACGTTGGTGGCCCATCTGCAGGACCGTGCTGTGGTGGGTGGAACTTTTTCTTGAATGGTTCTGCTCTTTCCTGGCTGGTAGAACTCAGCGTATGGTTCTAGGGGAGTTTACATCATCCCCCTGGGATCTCAGGTGTGGAGGTCCACAGGAATCCATTCTGTCCCCTCTCCTGTTCAACATGAAAATGCAGCCCTTGGGCGAGATCGTGAGAGGGTTTGAGGTTGGGTGTCATCAATATGCTGATGACATCCAGCTTTTCCTCTTGTTTCCATCTGACCCAGGCCTGGCAGTCACTGTGTTTACCCAGTGCCTGGCTATGGTGGGGAATTGGATGAGGATAAGCTGTCCAAAGCTGAATCCCGATAAGACGGAGGTGATGTTGGTGGGAAGGGGCAAAGGAGTGGGAAAAAACCCATAATTGATGGGATGCCTCCTTCCTTGGTCCCTCAGGTTCGGAGTCTGGAAGTGGTCCTCAATGTGCAGCTCTGCCTGGATGTCCACATGGTGGCTGTGGCGAGGAGTGATTTTTGCAAGTTACATCTGGTCAGTCATCTTCAGCTTTACATCTCATTCTCCGATCTGGCCTCCATCATTTATTTATTTATTTATTTATTACAATCATTTATATCCTGCATTCATCACTTCATCCATGCATTTATCACTTCAAGATTGGACTACTGCAATGCATTCTACATAGGGCTACCCTTGGTGATGACCTGCAGACTGCAGCTGGTGCAGAATTCAGCAGCCCACCTCCTGATGGGGACGGGTTGCCAAGAGCACATAACACCTGTGCTCCGTTCTCTGCACTGGCTGCCTATAGTCTTCTGGGCCCAATACAAGGTGTTGGTTATTACCTTTAAAGCCCTATACACCCTGGATCCGGCATCCCTGCGAGACCGCCTCATCCCCCATGTCATCCCCTGTGGTCAGCCGAGATACCCTCTTAAAGGTCCCCCGAGTCTGCCAGGTGGTGCCTTTCGAGAGGGTGGTCTTGGTGGCTGCACCACAGCTGTGGAACTTCCTCCCGATGGAGAGTCACCTCTCTCAATGTAAGACCTGGATAGTTCGCCAGGCGTTTGGTGAGGGAGACGGGTACTGGGTCCGTGGGGGTTTTCTTTCTCTTATGGGGGGAAGTTGGGTTTAGTAAGGCCTTATCTGTTTGTTAATTTTAAATTGTTTTTATATTGTTGTGACAGCCTGGTGGTGAGTGTTGTCAGGATCAGGCCCAAAGTAGTACTAGTCAGTCACATGGGGAATTAGCTTATTTATATACAGTCCTCTACCTTAAACTCTATGCCAGGCACGCAACCCCTCCGGCCCCCTTATCTCTCTAACTAGTCCTATGCTCCAGTAACAGTGCTGACTGAGCTGTGAACATCCTGCCTTTACCCGCTTCTCCAAGTTAGCCTCTGTAGTTCCCACTCAGGCAGCTATGGCAGAGATGTTCACCCTCTGGCTTCCAGGTGGCTTCTGCCTCTTCACTTCCTGCTTCCAGGCTTTTATAATGCTGAGTGGGCATGACTTTGGGCCCACTCAGCCTCTCAAAGGGCCAGCAGCCCACAGGAACTCTGCCCTGTTACAGACCTTCCCCCAAGGAGAGAGAGGGCTACAAGAAGTAGTTCTAGCTTCCAGTTCTAAGCAGGGCAGTCACATTTATTCTATAACAGTTCAAACATCATATAGTTCCATACAATTGCAACACCACAACAACAACTTTACACTAGCCAATCTATCAATTTGTTCAGGGTCTAACACCTCAGATTAGGGCTTTAATGCCCTCCCGACCTCCACGTCACCCCTTATAGTCAGGCCCATACCACTGGGTCTTTCCATCCAGTCATTTTACCATCACACACATTGGTCTTGGTAACTGGCTCATCCACCCCCATTACCTTAGGCATTCTTTCAGTTGGTCAGCAATATCTGTTTCTTTGCTACCTGGGCACAGCATGACAGCTGAGTCCCAGTCACGCTACATACAGTAGTTCTGGTAGCCAGCTCATCCACCCCCCTGCTATCTTTACATATACATTTATCTTGGTAGCCGGCTCGTCCGCCCCCCTGCTATCTTTACATATACATTTATCTTGGTAGCCGGCTCGTCCGCCCCCCTGCTATCTTTACATATACATTTATCTTGGTAGCCGGCTCATCAGCCCCCCTGCTATCTTTACATATACATTTATCTTGGTAGCCGGCTCATCTGCCCCCCTGCTACCTTTGGCATCTGTTCCATTTCCCTGCCTAGGTACCGCTCGGCGGCTGACCCAGCTTACAATCTTATCCATTTTTCTTATTTACAATTTCACATTTCACCTGCACCCTACCACCCAGTTTAGTGTCCACAATTCCATCTTACCTCCCTGGTTTCACTAGCTTGATGGCCATTTAAACCAGGTTTAGCCAAGACAATAGCAGCTTGATGGCTCCTATTCTTGATTCCTTGTAGCCAGCTCTATTCCTTTTTTGGGTTCCAGCCCTGCACAAGCTTTTCCAGACTTCCACCTTGAACCCTCTCTTCATCATTGGTGGCCAGCTCCATCGCCTTACACCCTACCACCTTTTGTCTTTTCCTTGGGCTCAGACTGCCTGACTGCATATGCAAGTGTGTGCTTTTTTCCCAATGGGAAAACCTATGAGACCTGCCAACAGACAGCAAACTTCCCTATCAGAAGCTCTGTGTGATTGTTTCATAACAAACTCCACATCTGTCAAAACCTGCCTCAGTTGGAAAGTTTCATTATCAAACCAAAATTCAGGCCAAGGCTACCAGCATTCAGGAACTTATTTGGGGGACCTTTCTAGATCTTCCTTTCCCTCCCAACAGGCCTTACACTTTATTACCCAATACTACTTTGCAAACACTACTTTTCTTCTTCAGTAATTTGAAGTTTACCAGGTGGGATCGGGTGAAGAATTTGATTTTTACCAATATCGGGGTGGGGGGTAGCTGAGAGGGAGAAAAAGAACAAAATGTTTCTCCATAGAGGAGTATGGAAGCCATCATGGTGTTAATGGGTGCTAACAGAATGGGAAAACTGTCCATTTGCTCCTCTTTGAGTCTATAATCCCTAAAAGGAAAGGATTTTGTGGAGAAATCCAAAATCTACCTATAAAAGTATAAGGGCCAGCTGGTATCGGAAATTAGAAGAGAATTCATGATCTCATAACTTCTTAATGGAGACAATTTGACTTTTCCCAGGAGTATCTTCCTCCTTGTCCTATGCGGATATCCTGCCAAAATATGAACTTTTTCACATTAGAATTCAGTAAAGTGGCTCAGATTTTCTACGTGTTTCACTTTAAAAAGAGCCAAATTTAATTTGAACACAACTTGTAATGAATAATTTGTATAACTCTAGTGGTAGACAAACTATCTTCTAGTATTTATCAACCTGCACACTAATTTTGCAGTTGGGAAAATTATGAACATTAATTGACATTGTTTCATTCAATCTGAGAGAAGATGGCCAATGGTAATCCATTATTAGATATTCCATTAATACAGAAACCCAGCACTCCCCTGGTTACTACTGCCAGAGCCTTTTTAAGGATTTGTAATGTGACAATCACGCTATCTTCATTTATTACGTGTAACATTGCTAGGTGTAACTGTCAGAACCAATGACAGAAACCTAGAGGGTTAGATTGAGTTAATTATATGGCATGCATGCCTCTTTGTACTGATAAGGAAGATAAGCCTTAGGTTGCAAATAAATGGAAACTTCCTCCACTGAATAGGTCTTTTCCATCTCTAATTTCCATAAATTAGTGAAAAGCTACTTTCCCCCTCATATTAAAAAATACACCATTATATTATTGAGTGCCAGTTACAATGCAACTCGAGATGTCTTGTAGACAGGAGCGGTAGAACTGCCTGTCCCTGCAGTTTCTATTGTATTTAAAATTCAGGTAGTTAAAAGAAAAATGAAAAGTAACTGTAACAATACAGAGGCACAGGAGCAGTACATAAGTAGATTCCTAAGCATTTCTTTCACAAGCACCAAAGCAAATAAATAATAATAATAATAAATAATAATAAATTAATTTTATTATTTTATGCCAGCAATCTGCCTGGTGTTGAACTGTTATGTTTAGAGCTAAGGTTGTCAGAGCAGGGACTTAAAATTTAGGGTTAAAAAAGACATGAAGGTGGCCTGATTTTTCCCCAGGACCCACCAGCACATCTGTTAATGAGCCACCAGATGTTAGCCTGGTACTGTCCTGGAGCAGGTAGGCGGCTAGCCTGGGTTGCATTCTTGGAAAATCTCTGAGCATGCAACACAGGTTAGCATGTGTGTTCAGCCCTGCCATACCTGCCTTGGGACAGGGGCCACCATGGTCACCATGGTTATCCATAATGGCAGTGGGTGGGGCACTGGGAGCTGGGCAGGACCACCTGAGCATTTGTTTAGCTCCTCACCCTACCCAGGGCCATGTGGACAGCAGGACAGCTCTCTGGCTTCCGGCACATTTGTTCAGTGCCCCTCTCCAACCTGGGCCATGTCAGCTGCAGTTTTACGCCCCAGGCTGGGCCCGGGAGCCACAATACCGCCAGCACATTTGTTTTTACCCTTAAAATGGACAAAAGTAAAGACAAGGGTGAGGAGAACATAGAAAGCAACTGTTACATTCAAGAAGTTGAGAAGGTGTAAGCAAACATACTTAGTTTAATTACAAGAGGGGTGGGGGCCTTGAAGGGTAAGACAATGGGTATTTTCAGACATTACGAGATCACAGTGAACCACAGTGAATACCCACCTGTCGTCACTGTGTCAAACGTCTGTTTGGCGGCCGCCAGGTGTTCGCCACGGTCAATCTGCACAAGGGGTCAATTTGAACCACGCTTCCCGGGCTAGCCGGGGGAATGTCCTGGGAAGCGTGGTCAAACGGACTCCCGGCAGGGATCAAAAAAAAGTAACGTCTGGCCGCTCTCGCCACGGCCCGGGATCACTGGCGGGATCCCGGGCCGTGGCGCATTCGGCCGGCCGCAGTGGCCGCATTGGCCCCGCCACCCACCAGTCTCCTCGGAGGGAGGGCGGCGGGGTGTGTGGAGGGGGCGGGGCCATGCGGCCACACACTGCGCTGCACGGCCCCGCCCCCTCCCGGATTCCCCGCCGGGATCCCCCCGGCACGTCTGATATGGCGTGAAGGGGTGACCCCGGAGGGGAACGAATGGGTTGATTTCGGTAAGGGGCCAAAAGGCCCCGTAAAGTCTGAAATCACCCAATATAAGGAGAAGCAATCCCATTAAAGGAAGTAGAAACAGTTGCTCATATCCTTTTGGAGTGTCCGCTGTATTTAAGTGCCCAAGCCAGTTTAATAGCTCCAATTATAGAGAATTTCAGTGGGAATAGTAAGAATGAAAAAATAAAAATGCTGTTACTGGATAAGAAAGAAGGCATCACTAGGGTGGTTTCTAAGTTTTCGACTATAGTTAATAAAACTAGAAAGTGACCAAACCCTGTAGGAAACTGTTGTTGTAATAGCCCTCTTCCTTTATACTTGTTATGTATATATTTGTGGTGTTTTTGGTCTGTGTTTTTTTTTGCTTTCTGTTTCTGTGTCTGCAATGGCCCATTGGCCCTGCAATAAAGTTTTAAGTAAGTAAGAGAAGCAATCCATAGGGGTGAGGACTTAGTGAAAGCCTGACAGAAGAGGTAGGTTTTTAGCAGGGACTTGAAGATCAGGAGGAAGGGAGCAGAGTGTCTGTGCTCAGAGAGGGGGCAGCATGAGAGAGTTAGGGTGAAGACTGTTTAGGAAGCAGGACAGGGTAGTGGTAGAAGAGGAGCAAGGTCCCAGGAGGGAGTGTAGCAGAAATGAGGATAGAAAGATAGGGAGAAGCAAGGCCATGGTGAGCCTTGAATTTGTGGACAAGGAGTTTCTGCTTGAGGCGAAGGGGGAGAGAAGTCAGTGGAGGGAGCAGAGAGGGACAGAACATTAATTGGTACCTTATCATGGGTCAGTGGAGTTTCTTTTACTTTGGGGATTTTTTATTTTGCCAGTTAGGGGTGGGACATCAGGCAAAATACCGGTTACCGGTTTTACCAGTTACCGGTTTACAAAAAAACGGATTACCGGATTAAAACTGGATTACCGGTGCCGGATTTATTGCATTGATTTCAATGGGGAACTGTCCCCATTGAAATCAATGGGGGGAAAAAATACCTGCCCCCTCCCCCTCCCAGGCTGTGCGTGTGGAAGGGGGGCACCAGCCTGGATTTTTTTTAAAAATTTTTTTACCCTAAGTCCCTACTAGTGTGGGCTCCGGGCCACCACCGGCGACCCAGAGCCCGCACCAGCAGGTCCTAGGGATCACCCTACCTCCCCACCCAGGGATCGCCTACCTTTGACGCTCTGGGCGGTGGCGGCAGTGGCGGCGGTCCGGTAGCTTCAGCGCTGGCTGTGGCTGCCAGCTTCAGTGCTTTCTAGGCCTTCTGGGGAACTTCCGGAATAAATAAATAATAAATATAATAAATTTACAATGCATCATTTCACTTTTTTTCTGAACAGTTTTGTTACTTGCACTGTGATAACACCTACGAGCATCCATCTATAATCAGTAGTACTAAGTATGTCTATTACAAAAAGATGGTCACCGCCTGAGAGAGTTTACAATCGAAGGCCAGGTTCACGCGAGTGCACACAGCCCCACCCATACCCATATTGACTCACATGTTTTAAACTAATCCACATGAATAAACTGAGTTCAGCACATTCACTGGGTTTACATTCCAGGATAGCGAACTCCGTCTGTATTTGCTGCACAGGGTTAGGACTGACCTTTTATTCCGAACTGAGTTTTTATGCATTTTTTAAAAGGTGTGCACATTCTTGACTGTGAATTGGCCTAAAAGGGGTTAATTAGGAGGATTAGCTCATTTGTGAGAGTAAGCCACTAACAGAGCAACAGACCAAGGGACCCATTTAGCCAGGGAGTCTCATGAGGAATGGGGAAACTCCTCACCAATTTCAGTCTTTAGGCAAGCCAGTTTTATCTACAAAGGATGAGGAACTGTAGCAAGGCATTGATCAAGCTGATGAGATGTAGATTTTTAGAGGAACCATTTTGCCCACAACACTGAACTGTTCCTCTCTGTCCAGGTTCATTGCAGAATGATTTCACGTAGTAAGTCTGGTAGATTTGACCTTTTCCTGAATTATTTACCCAGACCTACATTTTTTGTATTTGCATATGAGTCTTAAACAAACAGGCAGTAGAGTACAGGCAGGATATATGCAAACTTACCTCACACGGCTGTGCTAATACATTTCATTCTGGATTTAGAACATCCCTGCTGTTCATGTCCTTGATTCCTGATGAGCACCGACTATGGGTGTGTTACATGCACAAGAGGAAGCTAGCATAGGTCATGGAACTCATTATCACTTGTGATTCCAAACATGATTGAACCCAGGTCTCCAGAGATAAAAGGATTGTGTGTTAATTGTCATTGGCACCTACCTTCCCAATCCTACTCATACCTGCACATATTCAATTACCACAAAGTTTGAATATAGCTTCATTCAGAACAGTTGCAAATTGTTTCCATGGGCAGAAAGAATATTTAAGCTATTTGTATTTAAGAGCAAATAGACAGCCATGTGTTTTCATAATGTTCACACTGAAATAGTTTAACTTGCAGAATAAATCCCTGGAATGAGTCCTTAGGTGACACTTAGTACAGCGTGAATCTGCTTAATTTGTCGTCATGGTTTCTCTACTGAGCCAAAGATGTTTCTCTTGCAGTTTCTTAAATCCCATCTCACTATCCGGCAAATGAAAACCCCATTAGAGGTGGCAGCTACCGTTCCACTTTAAAAGGTGCTGATCCTGTTTTATGATTCTTGTAGGAACATAACATGAAATATGAAATTGAAATATCTTTATTGTTTGACCAATGGTCATCAACAAATCAGTACTACAAACAGTGAGTACATCCCATACAACATAATACAAAAATCAGCCCAAAGACCGAGCTGACGATAAAATCAAAACAATAAAATATAACCGGATATGCCTATCCCCACAGGGCATAGCTAGTCCACAAAGACATTAACCATAAAAATTAATTCACACCTGTCCCACAGTATTAGGCGACTTCCTCCATTAACCGTGTCTTAATCCCCCCAATAGCACATTTCCTGGCAGTTAATTGCTCTCCAAACACCTTCTCCTAATTTGAAGAGCTTTCAAGCAAAAAGGAACATAACATAAACAGGACAGTGCCAGGACTAGCCTTATCACAGGGCAATCTGGGGTGGCAGTCTGGGTCCCCACGCTTTCTGTGGGCCCTGCAGTGGCCCCTATTTTTACCAGGACAGCTTGTAGGGGCACCACTCCCTCTCAGTGGGGCCCCAAACATGACCTTCAGGGCACTGCAGAGGTTGCCCCCAAGGGGGAGGGGCCACCAGGGGCCCCACATTTTATCTTTGTCCTGGGCTCCGCAAATCCTAATGCCGGCCCTGGACAGGGCACCATGTGTCAAGCTCTCACCTGTGCTACTGAAATCCTGAGTCCAGATATCCTATTTTGAGGGTGGCATTTAAGGTACATATAGTCTTTATGCTTGCTCTCTGAACAGGAATAAATATCATCCCAAATTAGCCTTTGAGAATGATATTTTATGGGAACAGAATTTCTGTTATTTTTGTACAGTTCTTTTCTAGCACTGCTGTTTATAGATATATACCTACTCAAAGTCCCTACTTAGAAGAGGCAGTGCTTCTCTGGGTGCTGAATTCCACTGTCCCCCTTTCAAGGTCCAAAGTCCCACTTTCAGGAGAGAGAGAGCGAGAGGGACAAGAAGGCCAGTATTCAAGTTTCATGCACCTCTTTCCTGGCTGACTCCCAGGAAATGTTTTTGGGAGGATAATGTTTAAATGATGGAACGATAAAAGACTAAGTGGAATGAGAAGCAGGAGAATTTCTGACCCTTTTTATACATTTGGAATGTCGAGAGGTGAGGAATGTGTGTGATGGGTGGGGCTTATTTGCTGAGGGGGTGGAGTTTATTGGCTTGTCCTTCTTGATGGTCATTGGAAATGTTGGGATGTATGTCAATACATCCCACAGATTAATTGCGAGTGGTGTCATGCATGAGAGGATGGAGCCCGATATTTTTGTAATCACACCTTTAAACCCATGTTAGGTTCTGCAGCAATGCAAGGCCATTTCTTATTGTCAACCTAATGAGCAGCCGGTCTCAATAACCCATATGCGCTAGGCAGATCAACTAGGAGAGGGGCCCTTCCCTGCAGCTAGACTTGCCCCTGTTGAGGTGTGACCTTCAGCCTTTCAGGTGACAACGACCCAACTGTGCCCTGCTGTTAGATGTCAGGACTTTTCAACTGAATCTCCCATCGGCTTTATTCGCCTGTGGGGCAGGTAAATATTTCAAGCTGGGATGGAATTTGTTTAGGAAATTTCTATAAAACAGTTGCTGTTGACTACACTAAACTTTTCAATAACATCTGATTGTGTGGTTGGAATTTGTGATTCATTCCTGGATTTCAGAAGGTGCATTCTCATCTCTTTGTCCCTGTGCACTTGGCAGAACCCAGCTCACTGCTGCATCCCTAGGGCAACCCCACTTCTCCCTTGAATGGCGATTTCCTCCCTCCTTGGCCTCTCCTCTGTCTAGCTAGAGCTGGAAGACCCTCCATTTCGAGCACGGTGTCAGGTACCTGTGGAGCGGCCCAAGTGCCGATTGCCAGTTGGGTACCCAAAAATCGGGAATTACTGTTACCAATTGGTAAATTGGTATGGAAAACTCAAAAAATCAGGACAGAAACTTGAAAAATCAGGTAACCTGTCAGGAACTAATCAGGTCTAGATTAGTACCCAAAGGTGGCAGGTCGAGTACAGAAAGTTTGATTGTCTAATCCATTTTTTCAGGTACTCATTTCAGCTCTGTCTAGGATCCTGCAGCAGAAAAGAGTTGGGAAAGGGAAGAACCCAGAATGGCAGGGTCTCCTTATTGGGATGTACCTTTCCTCTCTCCTTTATGCCTGGGATAGGCCTGTTCTCCTGCCTCACCTCTTACCACCTTCACCCTGTTTCTCTGAAAAACTTCAAGTCCCAAGTTCTCTTTCCAGTTCAGATCAAAAAATGTTCTAACGGGATGGAAATACCTGGCAAAAATCCCCCCTTTATGAACAAGCTCTAGTTCAGTTTTACAGATGGGAAACTGAAAGTTTGAGGGAAACTGAAAGTTTGATGGGATTTCTCAAGGTTATAGAAGGCATTCGTGTTTCGTTTACTTACAGCTTTTAGCCAAAATACATTTAAACTTGAAGAATACAGTAAAAGGAAACATTTTAAAAATAACAATAGTCAGATAAAATAAGTATTACAATAATTCATGTTCATTTAGCATTAGCTCTTATTTTCTGTGCCTGTATAGTAAATTTCCTTAATTACCATAATAAATACAAGGAGTTAAGAACCATATTGTTTTTCTTTAACTGTCTAGTATTTTAGCTTCAACATCAAAGGTTCCAGCCATCTATTTCCAATATGACAAAGCAAAGGAGAAATACAAAGATAATGTTCTAAATTCTCAACATTTCCTATACAACAGGGACATTTCTTTCTGCAGGTGGTATTTTAAACCACCATTCAGTCAATATTGCTGATTTCATGAGAGTAAAATGCAGACTTACAATGGCTTCTTTCTGCTCTGGATGATTTATTACTTGTAGATAAGACTCTAATCCCAATGAATGCTTTAAATATTTTAAGAAAGGAGAATAAAGTGAAGATCCGACCAGAGCCATATCTCTTTGAATACCAATATCTTTTAATCTTTGAATAATTACATCCTTGCCCTGCTGTGAAAGAATATGATCACAATTATGTATCAGGCCTTCCACCCATAAAGCGTGAGACATTTCCCCAAATTTTCAAAAAAAACATCCGTGGCTCAGGAACCACCCACTGTTAGGGGGTTCCACCATCGCGCCCTTATGTTGGAGGGCAATCGGACTTTTCCTGTGGCAGGCCCCTCGGTGTGAAACTCACTCCCCTTGGTTGTTCATCTCAGTTCCTCCATCCATACCTTTTAAAAAGCACCTGAAAGTGTATTTGTTTTCTAGGTGCTTTTAGGATCCACGGCTGGTCCCCTTAATGTATTTTGTCTTCCCTTTTTCCTTCTCCTATCTTACAATTTTAAAATATTATTTTAATTACTTGTTTTAAATTGTTTATATTGTGCTTTTATGTAAAATGTAAATTGCTCCAAGTGCCATGTAGGCAGGTGGGTGCTTAAAAATAAAATGTATTATTACTATTCTATTCTATTATTAATGCTGGATCTTCTACCATCCGCACACTACCAAGTAGGGGTGGGAAGTTCGGATCATCCGGTATCCGATACTGTCGGTATTTTGGTGTACCGGCAGTATCGGATTACTCTGGTATTTGGGGGTACTGGTACCGGATCCCCGTGCTGGATTTTTTTACATTGCGGCCATTGAAATGAATGGCCACAATGTAAAAAAAGAAACAAAAAAAACCCCCAAACACTTTCCCTCCCCAGTCCAGGCTGCGCGGGTGGAAGCTTGTAGGCTGCCGGCTGCCCCCTCCTGCTACAAGCATCTCTAAACCATCATCTTTGGATCAGTTTCTACTCAGTACTGGATCTCTAGTACCATTGCTGTGTATTGTAGTTATCTGTACTGAACCTGGGGCAAATTCTGTCATTCTCTGTCTTTTTTTCCATCACTGTCACCTACACAAAGACAAGGACTTTGTGCATAGATACTGTATCCTTAATGAATGGCTGAAGCTGTTGAAGCCTCTAAGAAAGCTCTCCCCTTCCCACAGAATCTTCCAGTTCTTTATTTTCATATTATACATATGTACACCTAAAGTAAAAAGAGTTACAAAATGTATCAGTCTATGGGATGTTATGCTAGTGATTTATTGTTCTAATACTGCACATTATCAGAGAACTGTTGCTGCGATAATAGATTGTTGTAATATATCATCAGAATGGCAACATCCACAGTATCCTAGAGACAAACGTTCTTTATACTTTATTTAGCTTAACCGAAAATTCTTAAAGTTTATAATTCGGTAAAAAAGCTGTTACACCAGCAGGTGCCATAACACAGAATTAGATCAATCAAGAGATTTAAAGATGGTTGGGTCTGGGATATATACCAGTAAACTAAGAATTATTAATCATTCCATTAAAAACTTAGGGTGTTTTTAAATAAGATACTACCACACATGGCCACCCAAGCACCACTCATCTGAGCAGCTGTCTGAAGGTGGGGTGGGGGAATGTGTGCTCCCATGAGCCATGCAGCAACCACTCATGAAGCACTGCTGAGAAATCCGGAGTGTGCCATGCAGGGCAAGCCAAAAAGGTGTGTGGCAACCAGTGGCCACACATCCTCTGCCTATATGAACTGGGGTATCCAACCATACCACAGCAGACTGATCCACCACTCGTAGGCACTGTGGGTGAGGGACATGGCCTTTGTACATCACAGAAACTGGCTGTGAGCACAGAGGAGCCTGAGTTCCCCAGTGCTCATGCTGGGACATGTCAATTTCAAAGGGCAGCCTGGTGCACTTCCTCCTCCTCCATGGTCCATGGCAGGGAGACCGTGAGGCTGCCCTCCCCACGCATTCCACCTGAGTGCCTGCTGTGCCACCCAACACTGCCCCCCCCCCAAGTCTTGCTCGTTTAAAAACACCCTTCATCAATGTGTGTGCCTATGATGTTCATATTCATTCACTGGACTAACTTAATTAATTCCTTGGGCTGGTATATGTAGTGCAGATCCCTAATCATCTTTATTTCTGACGAACATGTGGCCACATTCATCAAAAAGAGTATCATTGGTATCTTGCTGTTCTCTGTAGCAGATCCATCATAGTTAGGTCGGCTTTCATTTAAATTGGAAGAGTTTTAGATTCTGTGCAGTCCTCTGCAGGTGCACTGGAGTGAACGCACTGCAAGTTGCTTTCTCTTCAAAAGTTTTTCAAGGCCAAGAATCCCTAAAGACTGCTGTTGGCACTGGGCCTGACCCTTCTCTTGCTTACACCATTTTTAATTACAAACCAACATAGAGCTATTATTGATTTACACCAGTGTAAGAAGTGACTTGGGAGTATCTCAAGCACATACCTACAGGGCTCCTACCAGGGCAATTCATTTCTATCCCATCTTACTCTGGGACTGACAGTTTCCAAGTTGGTTAAGGGAATGGAACACTAACTTCCTCTTTTTATTATCTGCCTTTTTCTCGCCTGCAATGGGAGAAATGCAGAGTGTAATGCAGAGCAATTTCAGGAGAAGAGTGGGCTCAGTATTGCAGCTCATTTTCTTCCCAAGCAGTTGGATGGCAAACAGGCAAAGCCTAATTGTTTTTTTGTTTTTTACACACCTATTTGTTGCACTCTGTAGACTGAAAAGTGCAACTGGTAGAATTAAAACACAGATATTTTGAATTTGAAATGTCAATATTTGTCAAAACTTTAGTACAGAGCTTCTTGACCATTTTTCAGTCATGAGCACTAGAGTGACATATATGACTACTTGGGAGTGCTGCATAATTTGCATGAATGATTTGCATACATTTGCATAGATTAAGTCTCCCCTCTGCAATTCAGCTTAATTGAATTTGATGCCTCCCATGTGTGAAAGTGCTCCTGAGTACGGCTTGGGGAGCACTTTCACACATTCTCTGAGCACTCCGGTGCTCCTGAGCACCAGGTTAAGAATCTCTGCTTTAGTACAAAAGGAAAGCCTGAGAGTCTCCCAGGGCCATGATGAATTCACACCACCCACCGCCACAGGTACATTTGGGTTTGTATTTTTTCCCCCATATTTGCCCCAGTGGAATTGTACCTCTCTACAAAAAAGTATGCTAAAAATGGATTAATGGCAACTTCTTAATTCCTACTTTTGCTCTTGGTTGTAGCTACTATATTTTGCTTCACTGGAGAAATAGTTCAACTGTGATGGGATACTAGATTAGTCTTGTAAAAAAGCCTGACCCTGACTGTGGTGGTAGCCCCAGACTCACTTCCCTGTCTTAGGCCTGGCCCCCCAGCTGGGCACGGTCCCTCCCTGCCCATGTGGTGAAAAGTACTTTTCTCGTAGGCCAGCGAGTCCTGCTTTAGTCCTTATAGACACTGCTATCCTCCTTCACTTCAGGTGAGAAGATCTGAGTCTCCACTATGCCCTGGTTCCTGCCCTCTGTCTCTCGTGTTGGACCCTGCTTCTTGGGCTGCTCTCCATTCCCAGTGTTGGTGAGTCACAGGGCCAGGGCTCCCAAGTCCCTGGCTCAGCTTCAGCCTCCCAATAAGCCTCCCACGTCACTCCTTTATCCGAACCAAGCCACTCCTGCTTGGTTTCTTGTTCTCCGGTTAGCCTCTGTCTCCAGGTTCCTAGGTCCAACCCGTCCTACTCTCTGGCACATAAGTTCCCGGACCCTCCTTCCACCCTGCAGGACCCACTCAGACCATGAACCTTGGCCACCACGATTATCTGGAGACCACTTCTATTGGCTGGATGTGCCGAGTCCAATCTTCTTAAAGGAACAGGGTGACTCCAGATCACCCTGTTACAAGCCTTCTTGTTATTTATTTATTTATTTATTTAATTTCTTAGCCATCCCCTCATGCCCATGGCATCTCAGGGTGGCTTACAACACAAAAAATAACAATGATTTCAAACAGCAATGAAACACAAATATTAAAACATCTAAAACTCCTTCTAAGAACAACCATCCCCCAAAAAACCTTTATCCCAGCCTACCATCCCCTCCTCCAAAGGCCTGAGAGAACAGCCAGGCTTTGCAGGCCCAGAAGAAAGCCAACAAACTTGGGGCCAGATGGGCTTCCTCCAGGAGGGAGTTCCATAGTCGCAGCACGGCCACTGAGAACGCCCTCTCCATTGTAGCCCCCCGTTTTACATGGGGGACCTCCAAGAAGGTGCCCCTGGCAGACTGAAGGGGTCACTCTGGGGCGCGGAAGATGAGGCGGTCCCTGAGGTATGAAGGGCCAAGACCGTGTAGGGCTTTATAGGCCAGAACCAGCACCTTGAATCTGGCTCGGTACGCTATAGACAGTCAGCGCAGCATGAGAACAGGAGTAATATGTTCCCATCAGCTCGTCCCTGTAACGAGACAAGCCGCCGCGTTCTGCACCAGCTGCAGCCTCCAAACCAGCGTCAAGGGAAGTCACATGTAAAGCACGTTGCAGTAGTCCAGCCTTCTATCCTGGCCTTAGATTCAGATTTAGACTTCTATCCTGCCCTTCCCCATAGGCTCAGGGCAGCCTATATAAAATCCCTAAAATAGAAATACAGTAAAACTCCCTTAAAAATTTCATTAAAATGTTTAACGTCCTCGAAGATGTTAGTCTTGGGGGACTTCAACATTCACGCCAATGCCAGTCTTGGAGGGGTGGAGTGTGAGTTCATGGCCGCCAAGGCAACCATAGACCTGCCCCAAGTACTCATCGGCCCATCGCATGATGGGGGGCATACCCTCAACCTGATTTTTTGCACTGGCCTTGAGGCGGGGGATCAACTGGGGGCAGTATCATCTGGGGGCAGTATCATCAGTGCCATCCATAAAATCAGTATCATCCGTGAAATCTTGTCCAGCTGAGCTTTTTCGGGTGGTGAGGAGGCTGGTCGGTCCAGCCTCCCTCTGCCTGGAACTTGAACCATCTAGTGCTTGCTGTGACATGTTTGTTACTTTGTGGATAAAATCGCTTGTATTCACCATGTCTTCGATGCCGCACTTAGTATCATAGGAGAACCAGAGGCTGTGGAAGCCCCATCTTGTCTGGTTTCATGGGATAAGTTTCAGTGGCTGTCTCCTGCTGATGCGGAGGATGTCCTTGGGATGGTCAGAGCCACCTCTTGTGAACTGAACCCATGCCCATCCTGGTTGGTTAAGGCCAGCTGGAAGACGTTAGGGCCATTGCTGGCCAGGGTGGACAACGCCTCCCTTAGGAAGGGAAGAGTGCTGTGTTGCCTCAAGAAGGCAGTAGTGCGGCCTATGTTTAAAAAGTCATCATTGGATGTTTACTCCCTGGCCAGTTATCGGCCGGTTATTGAACAGGTAGCGGCTCGGCAGTTGTAGGAGCTTCTGGACTGCAACAGTTTTCTAGATCCTTCACAGTCTGGCTTTCATCCAGGTTATGGTACTGAGACTGTGCTTGTAGCCTTGGTTGACGACCTCCGCTGCGAATTAGATCAGGGTTGTTTGACCCTGTTGATTCTGTTAGATCTGTTGGCTGCATCTGATACCGTTGACCATGAGATGTTGGTGACTCGGCTGCGGGATCAGGCCGAGGTGGGTGGGATTATTCTTGAATGGTTCCACGCATTCCTGGTCAGAAGAACTCAGCGAGTTGTGCTCGCGAATTGTATGTCATCTCCCCGGGAACTCTCGTGTAGAGTCCCGCAGGGTTCCATTCTGTCCCCTCTCTTGTTCAATGTATATATGCAGTCATTGGGTGAGGTCGTGAGAAGATTTGATGTTCAGTGTCATCAATATGCTGATGACACCCAACTCTACCTCTCTTTTTCATCTGACCCAGACCCAGCAGTCTCGGTGCTTATTCAGTGTTTGGCAACTGTGGGGGACTGGTTGAGGGCAAGCAACTAAGGCTAACTCCTGACAAGATGGAGGTGATGCTGGTGGGTAAAGCAGTGGGGGTGACATCCCCCGGGTTTGCCCCCCACTGGTTCCTCAGGTTTGGAGTCTGAGAATGCTCCTTGACTCCCAACTCCACCTGGATGTCCACCTACCTACCTGCAGGACCGCCTCACTCCCCAGGCCCTGGATCAGCCCCTGTGGTCAACTGGGAGTGCCTTTCTTGAAGTACCCCGGGTTTCCCAGAGGGTGACTATGGAGAGGGCATTCTTGGTGGTCACACCTAGGCTGTGGAACTCCCTCCCAGCAGAGACCCGGTTGGCCCCGGACTTCCCTTCCTTTTGACAAGCTTGTAAGACCTGACTTTTCCACCAGGCCTTTGGCGAGGGAGATGGATGATGGAATGTGGGGTTGGGGGTTAGGGTGGGAGGGGTTTTATTTGTAGTTTCCGCTTTCGAGTTGTGTTTTAATGTATTTATAATTGTATTTTAATGAAATTGTTAGTTGCCCTGAGCTGCCTTTGCCAGGAGGCATAGGGTAAAAATTATTATATATATAAATAAATAAAATTAAAAGAAAAACCCACCCTCAACCTTAGCCCCCCTGGTCTCCAATTCCTAACACTGCCTGCCAAATGCCATAAAGAAAAGCTTTACACCACCTCCAGAATATAGTCAGGCTTAGTCTCTGGTGGACCTACAGGAGAAGGGAGTTCCACAACTTGGCAGCAACCAAGAATGCTTCCTTGTAGTCCCTTGTCATACAGACAAGGTTGGCTGGTGGTACCCACAAGAGAGCACTCCCGGCTGACCACAGGTGTCACAGTGGAGCCTGGAAGGAAAGGCAGTCACTCAGAAATGTGGGGCCCAGGCCATTTAGGGCTTTAAAGATCAAAACCACCAGCACCTTGAATTGTGCCCAGGAGACTATAGGGAGCCACTGCAGATTGTAGAGCACAGGTATAATGTGCTCATGGCAGCCCACACCTGAAAGGAGCTGAGCCTTCGCATTCTGCACCAGCTCCAGCTTCTGAACAGTCACCAAGGTTGGCCCCACATACAGCACATTACAGTAGTCTAGCCTCAAAGTACTGAAAGCATGGACAATGGTGGCCCGATCTGAGTCAGAAAGAAAGGGCCACAGCCGCCTCACTATATGCCACAACCTGACATTCCAGACACAGCAAGGGGTCCAGAAGCACTCCAAGGCTGTGAAGCTGGGTAACCAGAGTGGGTCAGACCCACCCCCTATAACAGGTTCCCAATACCCTCCAAGACACAGGATCAGCCAGTCACCATCACTTCAGTCTTACCTGGATTCATCTTCAATCAGCTCACCCACATCCATTCCCCAACAGTAGCTAGGCAGTGGGTAAGCACCACGACTGCAGGACCTGGGTCAGATAAAAAAGAGATGTAGAGTTGGGATCATCAGCATACTGACGGCACTTCACTCCAAACCTCGAGTGATCTTGCCTAACAGTCTCAGATACTAGGGGTGGGACTACCGGATCTACCAGTATCCAATACTGCCAGTATTGGGCGTACCAGCAGTATCGGATTAAACCCGGTAATCCGGGTAAATTACCGGATTCCCCCCATACAGGTTTTTTACATTGCGGCCATTCAAATGAATGGCCGCAATGTAAAAAAACCACACAAAACCCCCCAAACACTTTCCCTCCCGGAGTCCAGGCTTCGCGGGTGAAAGGGGGGACACCCCACCACCCTGCCCAGCCTGGATTTAAACACCAAAAATAATTTTCCCCAAGTCCCCTAGTGCGGGCTCCGGGCCACCGCCAGCGACCCAAAGCCCGCACCAGCACTGCAGCAGCCAGCAGGTAAGTGTACCAGTACTTTACTGACCCCTGGGGTGGCAGTTGGTTTAACACCCCCCAACCCCAGGGATCACCCTACCTCCTCCCCACCCAGGGATTAATGCCATTGCCTCCTACCTTGAGCTCCGGGCGGTGGCGGCGGTGGTCCGGCGGCTTCAGCACTGGCTGTGGCTGCTGGCTTCAGCACACTACTAGGCCTTCTGGGGAAACACTTACCTGCTGGCTGCTGCAATGCTGGTGTGGGCTCTGGGTCGCTGGCGGCGGCCCAGAGCCCGCACTAGGGGACTTAGGGGAAATTATTTTTGGTGTTTAAATCCAGGCTGGGCAGGGTGGGGGGTGTCCCCCCTTCCACCCACGCAGCCTGGACTCGGGAGGTGAGAGGTTTTTGTATTTTCCATCAATTTCAATGGGGACAGTTCCCCATTGAAATCAATGGAAAAGATCCGGTACCGGTAAACCGGTATTAATCTGGTAAACCAGTTTTTGTAAATCCGGGAACCGGTAAAACCGGTACCTGGAATTTGGCCTGATGTCCCACCCCTATCAGATACACATTGAACAAAAGGGGAGACAAGATGGAACCCTGTGGGATACCACAGGGGAGGTCCTAAGGGGATGATGATCAATACCCGCTGGGAACTCCCTGACAGAAATGAATGGAACCACTCAAGAGCAGTCCCACACACCCCTGCCAGGTCTCGCAGGTTTCAAATAGGGAAGGTTAGAGACGAGGTGATAGCTGGCAGGGGAGTCAGCATCCAAAGATGGTTCCTTAAGCAGGGGCCAGACAACCACAATTTTGAGGGTGGCCGACAACCTACCCTCCAAAAGGGAGGCACTGACTACCCCAGCCAGCAATGACCCCAATGTCTCCCGACTGGCCTTCACCAGCCAGGACAGGTAAGGATCTAATTCAGAACTGGTTGCCCACACTGCTCCAAGCACATTGTCTGTATCGTGGGTGACACTAATTGAAACCATTTCAAACTAACAGGACAAGGCTGAGCTTCCACAACCCCAAATTCTGACTCTGCAGGTAAAATAGCACCACCCATGTTGTGGTGAATACAAGTAATTTTATCTGCAAAGTAATTAATAAAAATGTCACCACAGGCACTAAGTGACTCTGGTTCATGGGTGAGACAGGCCAGCTTTACCAGTCCATTCACCACCCAGAACAGTTCCACAGGATGAGACTTTGCAGATGCTATGATGTTGGAGAAGAAAGCTTTCTTTGGCACCATCATAGTCATGATATCTAGGGATGGGCGAACACGGTTTGGAAGTTTGGAATTCAGCCCGAACTCGGATTGTTCGGATGACCGAACCCGAACCTGAATCTGAACACAAACTGACTGAACCGAACCAGATTCCAAACGTCAAAACGACCAAACAGTTTGGTCAGTTCGGATCGTGTTCGGGTGAGTTTGGGTGGCAAAAATGTGTCATTGGAAGGCAAAACGTGACAGGGAGGGGGAGTCAGCTGAGGAGCAGACTTCCAGGCACCAGGGGTGGAGAGGCTTGGAGTAGCAGCCAGCCTGCCCAATCACCATCCCTTTTTGCCTCAGATCACTGGCTCCGCAGTCTGCGATTGGCCACAGGCTAGGCTGCATGGAGCCAATGGGGCTTGCGGTTAGGCGGGCGCAGCAGGAAACAAAACCAATTGCCTCCCCCCTTCCCAACACCTTCTGAGCTAGTCACTGTTCCTGAACAGCAGGCATTTCAGAAGACTCCTTCACCCAGCAGTTTTGTTCTCCTCAATCCATTGCCATCCTCCTCCTTCATATTATCATTTATTTAGATTATATTAGATAGATTTAGCTGTTATTTTTAATTTTTAGCCATCCCTGTGTTCGCTCTCTCCCTACCCTCCATTGAATCCATTCCTTTCCCTCTCCCTCCATATTCCATCCCTCATTCCCTTCCCCTGTTTTTTTATTTATTAGAGTAGGATTAGATTGATTTAGGATTTATTTCATTTTTTGTACCCCTCCCTGTGTTGTTGTGAGCTGTCTGTGTTCCCCCCCATCCCTGTGTAATATTGTATATTTATATATAGAGAGAGATTATAGTAGTTAGGTAGGAGTTAGTTATTAGTTATTACAGTTAAGTTAGCTTAGTTATAGTTTATAGAGATCAGTGATTCAGTTTTAGAGTGTGTTTGTAGGACTAGGTGTTAGATATTCCATTATTTAGTTCCATTGGTTTTATAATAGTTAGATA